>JAODAL010016177.1:0-81522 GCA_025379985.1 Phyllomedusa bahiana | reverse complement strand
TAACCAGCATCAAGATGAAAAACACACTTCTTATTACTATCTCATCAGATCATGAACAGACCTTATTATAATTTCATCACCTTGCTGATGGACGGAGGTTTGCACTCAAAATCTCACAATACATGGCCCCAGTCTTTCTTCTATGTACATGGATCATTCATCCTGGTCCCTTATGCAGAGAAACAGCCCCAAAGCATGATGTTGCCACCCCCATGCTTCACAGTAGGTACGGTGTTCGTTGGATGCAACTCAGCATTCTCTCTCCTCCAATCACGACGAGTTGTGTTTCTACCAAACAGTTCTACTTTGGTTTCATCTGACCATATGACATTCTCCCAATACTTGTCTGGATCATCCAAATGATCTCTAGCAAACTGCAGATGGGCCTGGACATGTATTGGCTTAAGCAGGGACACACGTCTAGCACTGCAGGATCTGAGTCCCTGGCAGTGTAGTGTGTTACTGATGGTAGCCTTTGTTACGTTGGTCCCAGCTCTCTGCAGGTCATTCACTAGGTCCCCCCGATGTGGTTCTGGGATTTTTGCTCACCGTTCTTGTGATCATTTTGACCCCACGGGGTGAGGTTTTGCGTGGAGACCCAAATCGAAGGAGATTTTCAGTGGTCTTGTATGTCTTCCATTTTCTAATTATTGCTACCACAGTGTAGTTCTTCACACCAAGCTGCTTGCCTATTGCAAATTGAGTCTTTCCAGCCTGATGCAGGGCTACAATTTGAGAAATATTATTCATGTGGAGGCGGCAAATGGAGTTAATGGCTTGGATGTGTGCTTACAAAGATAGGTCATAGTGAAAGCTTGTACAAAAGCAACGGACTTGGGGGAGCAGAAAAGAAGGAGGATATGGGCGATAGACACTCTAGGATCCGGGAGAACAGAGAGTTAACATCTGTGCCGGAGATGTAAAGGTTAGGGCAGTTTCGGTAGAGTGGTGGGATCGGAAACCAGATTGCATAGAGTCAAGAAAAGAGTTGGATGAGGGATGGGAGGACAGTTCAAGATGTGCTCTTCAAAGAGTTTAGAGGCAAATTTAAGCAGTGAGGCGGGGTGATATTGGACAGAGAGGAGGGGTCAAGAGATGTTTTTTAAGTAGAATGTTTATAGGAAGAAGGAAAGATGCCAGAGGTTAATGATAGGGTACTAAGGTCTGGGATGACGTGGGATGGCATTGGGTCAAGATTACAGGTAGTCAGGTTGGATTTGGAGAGTAGAGCAGAGAGCTTGTCATGAGTAACAGTGGAGAAACAGGTTAAGGGGGAAGAGCATTGTGCAGTTACAGAGGTGGGTTGTGGCGACTGTGCAAATATAGAGGTGGGTGGTGGGGACTGTGCAGATCTATAGGTGGGCAGTGAGGACTGTGTAGGTATAGAGTTGGGGAGTGGAGACTGTGCAGGTAAAAAGGTGGATGGTGGGGACTGTGCAGGCATAAATTGAGCATTGAGGACTGTGCAAATAGAGAGGTGGGTGGTGGGGACTGTGCAGATATATAGGTGGGCAGTGAGGACTGTGTAGGTATAGAGATGGAGAGTGGGGACTGTGCAGGTATAAAGGTGGATGGTGGGGACTGTGCAGGCATCAATTGGGCATTGAGGACTGTACAGGTATAAAGGTGGGTGGTGGGGACTGTGCAGGCATAAAGGTGGGCAGTGGGGACTGTGCAAGTATAGAGGTGGGTGGAGGGGACTGTGTAGGTATAGAGGTGAGCGGTGGGGACTGTGCAGATATAAAGGTGGGCGGTGGGTCTGTGTTGTCATAAAGGTGGGTGGTGGGTACTGTGAGAAAACCCCATGCGTATCGCTACTTAAATGGCAGCTTCCTCAGAGGTAAGTCTTTTCCTTATTGAATATATTTAATTATTATTAGGGATCTGTTGTTATTTGTTTGATTTTGGGTCCAGTGATTTGCTGGTGATTTCTGAGTGTACTCACATACACCAGACCTGTTCATTGTGGTTTTAATGTTTTTATAGGTGTTGGGAGTTTTCCATCTTTGTGTGTGGTAAAAATCTTAAAATAAAAGAAAAGCTTGACCCAGCGTCCTCCATAAAAATAGTAGCTTTATTCAAGAATCGGAGTAAAATCACAGAGTGACAATCAGAAGCTAACGCATTTCAGGCCACGTGGGCCCTTAGACTTTATTCAAGAATCGGAGTAAAATCACAGTGACAATCAGACGCTAACGTGTTTCAGGCCATGTGGGCCATTAGTCATAGCTATGACTAAGGGCCCATGTTAACTCTTAGGGCGACATGTATGAACGGGGCTGCACCAGAAGTCTGGCGTCTTTTCAGCCTTACATCAAGCGCAGTCCTAAGTCATAGCTATGTCTAAGGGCCCACGTGGCCTGAAAAGTGTTAGCATCTGGTTGTCATTCTGTGATTTTACTCCGATTCTTCAATAAAGCTACTAATTTTATGGAGGACGCTGGATCAACCTTTTCTTCTATTTATATTGTACCGTCTCCATGGATCTCCGCGGCCTCATCATCGGTGAGCTGGATTTACCTTTTGTCTAAAAATATTAAAATACAATATTTTCTATGGTTCTGCAGCTTTTTCTATTTGCCTTCTTTTTTGGGTTAAGGGTTAAGACCCTAAAGGTCCCTGCAGGGGTAAACAAGATTCAAGAAAGGAGGTGTAGGCGGGGTGGAGAGGATGGAGAGCGGAGAGTTTGAGATATTAGATAAAGGGCAGAGGCAGGTGAAGACAAAGTCCAGTGTGTCGCCCTCTTTGTAAGTGACTCCTGAAGTTATTTGCTAGAGGCTAAAGCAATAGGAGAGCGATAGGAGTTTGTTGGGAGTTGAGTGGGAGATTAATTGAGTCCAATGGGCCAGTCCAACTCCAAGGTCTTTTATACTAAATATTATCTCTAATTGCAGTTTAAAATAAATCCACATTTCATTATCTCTCTTTATAGCACAGCCAATGCCTCATAAAACTAATGTTCAGACGAGGACAGGGCGGTCTCCAGACACTGTAGATTTACAGGTTCATTATTGTACAGTACATATGTAATTTGATTATTTTTTACATTTACAACACAGTAAAAGAGAATTGAAGAAAAACATTCAACATTTGACTGGTGGCTAAAACGTGGGGAGTGGTTGGCAGTGAATGTGAACCCTAGAGTCTGAAAGCTGGAATGCTAGACATTTTGCATTATGCATTGTGTGCCTGATCTACTAAGACAATGCAATACAGAGCAACATTATTATTGGTCTTCTGGATTCTTTACAGGACGAGAAAGACGGATGACGACAGTTTGTACAGTGTTGATGAGGAAAGAAAATGTAGGAAAAACCTTTGTGTTTTTATGTGTTAATCACTACCACATAGGTGCTATAGGATGCCCTATAAGTGAGATCCAAATACTTTTGGCTACTTTACTGTTGGTTTTGTGCCTTCAGACTCCCTAAAGCTGTAATGATGCTGGTTGGCAAAAGATGACAGACTTAAACCACTGTTAGCAGTCGCCTTTCCTAGGTCCTAACCAAGCTTGGACTTGCCAACAAAGGTGCAGATGAAACCCCTGTGTCCCTGATCATGGTGGGTCTTTGGGCATGGCAGGACTGGGACTTTTCATGAATAAATGCAGAGAAAGAGAGGCAGAGTACAACAGTCATTTGCAGTAGGTGCAGGGTGGACTCTAAGGGCGACATGTATGATTTATGGCGCTTACACGCCAATTTTTCTGCGCATAAGAATAGTGTAGACTGCGCCTGATATATGAGCCCGCTCTACTGCGGGACATAAATGAGGCGCATTCTAATGCAGAAACGACAATTCTGGCTCAGGTAAACCACTTTGCATGTCGTTTACCTGATCCAGTAGTAATGCCCCTGGAATTGCCGTACTGAAGCTATAACTCTATAGCTTTGTACGGTTCTAGTGTGCCCTGTCCTCCGCGCGCCCCCCGAAATCAGGCGCATTACAAAGCGCTGCGGGTGCTCTGTAATGCACCTGATGTTGGCATGCGGGCGATTTAAAACTATTGCGAACAGGGCTTTGCTTGATGTCAAGCTGAAAAAGCGCCAGGCTTCTGGCGCAGCCTCGTTCATACATGTCGCCCTAAGAGTTAACTCCACTGGTGGCCCCCAAGAACGAACTCAACTAGTGGGCCCCAAGAATCAGCTGCATTGGTGAGCCCCAAGAGCCAACTCCACTAGTGGGCCTCGAGAATCAACTTACGCCAGTGGGATCAAGGCACTCCAGTCCAACATTGATCATACCAGTGGATTATGGAACCTAGAAACAGGGGTGTAATTAGAGACTCATGGGCCCCGGTGCAAAACTTCAGCTTGGGGCCCCCTACTCCCAGATACCGTCCGTCTGTGGATCAATACTTTTCAACAACAATTTCCCTACTTGACGTGGTGGATGTCTGCAGTGAAGCACGCTGCAGAAAATTATTTCTATTAAAAGGAAATTGTCATAGAAAGAATACATTCATTTTTTCAAATGGGGCCAAGAAACATAAGTTATACGGCCATAAAGTCTGATCCCTTGCACCCCTCGTCCCTCAAAAATAAAAAAAATGTATGGGTGAACAGGAAAAAAAAAAAAATTGTGCCTTTTTTTTATAGTTTAGTTTTTTTGGATTTTTTGCGAACATTTTTAATTGCTGTTATCTGTATTCTGCGTGTGTCAGTACGAAGGCCACATTATCACCATTGTATAGTGACTAATACCATCATATTGTTACTGACCAAACCAGTATACCAAGACCAATAGTACCAATAAAAACAATATACAAGGACCAAATACTACCGCAATACCCTGACCACATATCACCACCATAAAGAGACTTAATAAAACCATTGTACTGTTACTGAATATAAGCCATTACACTAAGAGCACTATTAACACCATACAGTTACCATATAGTGGTAGATAGCAGTGTCCACAGAGTTTGCAGCTGTATAAGTGATTACAGGACAGTTACATTTAGTGACTCAAAGGTGACTTCTTTTCTGACAAGTCATTCTCTTTTTTTCTTTCTTCATCCGATCCAGACCCTTATGACGTCTTCTCCCGGGCACAGTTTGTCCCTGCAGAATTTACCACACAAACATGATAAACTCCAAACTCCAAACAGTGAAAGCGCCCGCAACCAACTATAGGACCCTCATTTGTGCCACCAGTAGGTAGGAAGACACTCCATATAGTAGACAAGCCCCCCAGATTACATAGGCGGATAGGAAGACGCTTCTTTTAGGTAGGTTAGACCTTAAAAATTAGATAAGTGGTAGACTCTTCCTATTAAGCAGGTAAAGTCCCCCTTCAGTATCGGGCCCCTTCTAGTAGGTAGTTAAGTAGATAGGGCACCTTCTAATAGGCCGGCAGGTAGATAGGCCCCCCTTATGGTAAGAGTTAGGGTCACTTGGGGTAGGCAGATAGGGCCACTTAGTGCAGGTAGTTAGGGCTACTTAGTGCAGGTAGTTAGGGCCACTTAGGGTAGGCAGATAGGGCAACTTAGTGCAGACAGTTAGGGCCATTTAGGATAGGTAATTAGGGCCACTTAGTTTGACAGGCAGTTAGGGCCACTTTAGGGTTATAGGAAAGTTAGGGCCACTTGGGTGGCAGGCAAATTAGGGCCACTTAGGGCCGGTACTTAGGCCCCCTCAGTGAAGGTAGTTAGGGCCACTTAGGGTAGGCAGTTTGGCTCACTTGGGGTAGGTAGTTAGGGGCACTTAGTGCAGGCACTTGGGGACACTTAGGGTGGGTAGTTAGGGCCACTTAGTGCAGGTAGTCAGGGCCACTTAGGGTAGGTAGTTAGGGAGACTAAGTACAGGTAGTTAGGGCCACTTAGTACAGGTACTTAGGGCCACTTAGGGTAGATATTCTGCCCCTCCTCCCCCTATTAAAAAAATAAAAATAATACTCACCTCGTTGTTCCCCCGCCAAACACCGATCTTTGAATCTGGAGCGGACAGTCATCACGCCACCCACACCGAGACGCCAGTTCCGGCATCTACTATGCCCTATGCCTAGCGTTAGGCTTAGGTCCTAGTACAGGCAGCGGCGCGATTACATCATTGCATCGCGCCGCTGCCTTCAGTAGGCTAAGTGGCCGGTATCAGTGTATACCGACCGCTTAGCCTCAGTCACTTCCTGCACCTTGCAGGCGACGGCTGTGAGCGCTGTATCGCTGGGTCTATGTGACCCAGCCATGCAAGAGTGTGGAGAGGGGGACCTGTGGGCCCCCTGACTCAATGACCTGGTCGCAAGTGCTATCACTGTGACCCCTGTAGCTATGCCACTGCCTAGAAACCTCCAGGATTTAAGTAGAGCCAAAAGGTAGTCAATCAAGCAGTTGCAGGGAATAATAATACAAAGCAGGTACAAAATACCAAACTAAGAAGGACTTATCATAGGATGACTAAACAGGAAATGGAAGAGACATGAATAACAACAACATAGCTAAAAGCTTTAGCCCCTTACTGTGCTTGAAACTAACCACAAAGATATTTCCAAGTTACAATGGATCCTGGCACATGCAAGTAAACTCTAGGACCAAGGGGCTACTTAGGAAGAACACAGTAACTATCAACATACTGACAAAAAACTAAGATACACAAGGACATCAGACAAACTAATGGACTAACTCACACAGAGGAAGCCCAGTCATAACCAGAAATTCAAAAGTATTCTAGGACTCTAAATGGATACAGAACACTTAGCAGATTACTAGACACAATCCCATTGGACAGAACAATATAATCAGCGCCATGCTACCAAACTCAGAAAGCGTTATAGAGCGGCTAGCAATTACCACTCCAGTGTAAGCCCCGGTTCACACGGCTTATTCAAGCCGGAATTGCGAGCCGGATTGCGCTCGCAATTCCGGCTTGAATAAGGGGCGGGTGCGGGGGCGCGGCCTGCCGGCCCCATAGACTTACATTATCCACGGCGCGGATTGCGCCTGGATAATGTGCATGTCACTTTCTCCCCGCCCGGCGGATTCGCCGAGCGAGGAGGAGCGCCGGAATTCATTGTTCTCTATGAGAATGGGGGATTACTTTAATTACTGCGACGGATTGGCGCCGTACTGCAGCGCAAATCTGGCACGCAGTACGGCGCCAATCAGGGGACCCGGAAAAAAAGCCTTTTGTAAAGGGCCCCCCAAAATTGGTACCCCCCAGAGTTGTTTTCAGCAGTTGCATAGCAATTGCCTCACAAGAGAGGATGGGGTTTGACAGGAAGTTTTCCTGCAAAAGGTTAACCCAAAAAGACAGTAAAATTTTATAGGTTTTAGGGGCAAAAAGGACTAGATTTTTTAAAAAAAAAAAAAATTTTACGTCGCATGATGTGTAAAATGTACTCGTTAGATTCTGCTATTGGAAACAGCGTTGGACGATGCACTATTCAATGAGTATTTCACATGGTATTACACGAGGATTAAGGGTAGCTTTTTTACTCGTGGTTTACAGTCAGAATCAAGTCCCATTCATTTCTATGTGATTTTGGATGTTTTTTGGGCAAAAAAAACCCAAAATAAAATTTGGGTGGGCCCACTTTTTACACAAAGGGGGACATTTTTGGGAATTCACCAGTCGGAGCGATTTTTCCCGCCATTTTTCCGGGCCCAAAAATTTTCCCCCTGTTTTTAGGGTGGGGTGTCAGGTGCGCTCTACATACCTTTGTAAAGTCCCCCGCCCCTCGCCAGTTTGTGGGGCGCAGTGGGGGGACTTAGGGCATTTTTGGGGGATTTAGCCAAAGGGTTTCGCCGCCCGACGTGGGGGGCGATCATACATGGGGGGGAAAAAAGCCCGCCGCGCCTCCCCGTGTGTGGGGCCCCATTTGGCAGGACTTAGGCGCAGGGCAGGACTGCGCCTCACATGTATTCCGATTCGAGACAGGCGGGAAAAAACAGGGGAAAAAATCTTTTTAAACATGTCGTGCGGCATGGAGTAGGAATCAAAAAATGGGCCTTTATTAGGTGAAAAAACTTTATCTGAAAAAGAGATAAAACCCGGCCCAAAAAAAAATACAAAAATTTAAAATTTCATTTAAAAAATCTAGAACGGCGCTACATTTGGGGGGAAAAATTTTTGGGGTATTGAAAAATTCCCGGGAAAATACATTTAATTCAAATTCTGTAAGCTTTTTTTATTGGTCGGCAGAAGCCGGGCCAATCAAAAATCGGAGGGGACAGTGACCCATTATAAGCTATGGAGAAGTATGGATAATAAAATTTAAAAGGAGGGACAGTTAAAAAAATACAGTGAAAAAACCAGAAAAGAGCTGTTTTGGGTTTAGCCAAGGAGGCAGATATGAATACACCAATCATATTTAGTGGTTATTTGAATGGAGCAAGAAGGGCGCGAAAAGAAGGGTTTCCCTAAAAGTTAATTTTTGTTTATGGGGAAAAAAATTTTTAGGGACTGTGATTGGTTGGGGAGAAGAGGGGTTTGTCCAGCTTAGAATCAGGGGTGAGTACCTTTTTATAGAGTTTTTGGGGAAAAAAAATGCAGAGTGAGCCTGTTTGTGATTGGTTAAATTAAAAGAGGGGCAAATTATTTTTACCAATGGGAGAGCGAAACGCCTCTTTTGGGGTTTTTAAAAGCAATCTTTAAAATAATGTAATGGGCCCAAAAAAATATAATACTCCCCCAAGTTGTACCGATGTGTATATAAAATGGGAAAAATAATATGAGGGGGAAGGAAAAAAATTTTTTAATTTAATACAATCCCTTTTTATTTTTTTTATTTTTCGTTAGCCAAAAAACAATTTGTATTTGGGTTTTAACAAAAAAAAAAAGAACTAAAAATTTAAAAATTTTTTAATTAATTTTTTTTTTTCCCCCCCCCATATTATTGTTTTTATTTTATATAAAAATTGGGTTCAAAATTGGGGAAAATCTTATCATTTGAAATTTTGGCCAAGGGACGTTGTATTTTCAGATTGATTTGAAAAAACCCTAAAAGGTTTGCTCATCTCCCATTTGGGCAAAAAAAACCCCGCCTCTTTTAACTTTGCCAATCACAAAAAAGGCTCACTCTGCTTTTTTTTTCCCATAAAACTTATGGGAAAGGGAGCTCAGCCCCTGATTGGTAAGAGGCGAGCCCTCTTCTCCCCAAAACCCTTTACAAAACTAGAATATTTCCCCCTAGACAGTAATTTAATTTCAGGGCGGCCCCTTTTATCGCGCCCTTCTTTCTCCAAATTAAAAAAAAAGCATACTTTTTGATTGGTGGATTCATATCTGCCGGGCCCGGGGCCCCAACCAATCAAATCTTTTTTGCCTTTTTTTTTGTATTTTGAACTGTCCGCCCCTTTTTATTTGATTGGTCCCTTTCTTTTCCATAGGTTAGGGTGGGTTTCCCCGTCGTCCTATTCTGATTTGGGTTTGGGTTTGGGTTTTGCTGACCCAAAGGGGAAACCCCTTTTCAGAATTTGAATTACGTAAATTTTCCCCGGGAAATTCTCTATACGCTATTCCGATTGCGCCGGTCTCCCGGGACAAAAGCGTTGGGTTTGGGGTTTGATTTTTTCTGTTTATAGAAGGTTTCAGCTCTTTTTCAATAATATTTTTCACCTAATAAAAATGATTTTTTTTTATAAAAAACTTTCCCGCCGCACGGCGCGAAGACAAGATTTCATTTCCCCCATCGGCCCTAGATACAATGGGGGGTAAATAGCTTCCGCGCTCTGATTGGCCCCAGATAGCCAAGGGCCCCCCCTACTTTAACCCAAAAAAGCTTTTTCTGATTTTTACTGATTTTAACGTTCCCCCCTTTGATTTTGTTGGTCAATGTTCTCCATAGGGGTTTTAAAGGGTCCCCCGTCGCTCCTATTTTTATTGGCCCGGGGTTGCCAAAACCCCGCTAGTAAAAACCAAACAGCTTTTTTGGGATTTTTACTGTATTTTTTAACTTTTTCCCCCCTTTGGGTTTTTTATTGGTCAAATACTTCCCCCATGGTTTTAATGGGGGCCCCGTCGCTCCCTTTTTTGATTGTGGTTTAAAGCCGGGAACCCAAAGAGAAGCGCTTACAGAATTTTTAATTTTTGTATTTCCTGGCAATTTCCAACATCCGAATCCCTGATATTGCGCCGTTCTTGATTTTTGGAAAGTGATTTTTTTTATTTTTTTTTTATTTTTGAAGGTTTGAGCTCTATTTCTGATAATGTTTTACATGTAATGAAAGCGATTCTTTTGGAATCATGCTCTATGCCGCACGGAGCTGAGAGCCGAGATTTCTGTTGCGATCTTCTATGTTTCCTCTCATGTCCCGTTCTCGCTTCACTTCGCCTCCGCCGGAGCATTTAGACCAGAATCAACTAGGTCTGCCTGTCGGAGCTGGCGAGCGCTGCATTGCGCCGCACTTTGCCGACTCGCGATCGTACATGCCTCGGAGTTTTCGAGCGCGCCACGTCCCACCCCGGAATGCCTACACCACGCCAATTACACGCCCCTTCATGTGAGGCGCAGCCGAAAGTGGCGAACGCTGCGCCTAACATCGCATCCCTGCGTCCGACAGCGGATTCGAACCGGGGAGGCACAGAATACGCCAGAAAACAGGCGTAAATCCAGTTCATACATGTCGCCCAAAGTTTTTAGCCATGCCCATTGACATAATAGTGAACGTTTTTCGACCAAAAAGTTAACATATTTTTTTATGGTGAAAAACTGACTGTGGAAAATATGCGCTGTATGAACTACAACGTGGATTTTCTATTGACATTATTAGGAATTAACTTTCGGTCTTAGATGAGTATTTTGTTTGGACAGAGCCTTAAACTGACCTTGAATGTGAGATATTTGTCCTGGTTGTATTGGGCAGTGTCCACAATCTGCCCTGTAAGCAGATAACAGTTCAGGAACATAGAGTAAACATATATATTATAGTGGCATGCGTTACAGGTATATCACTGCTGATCCATTATCTATGACTCTACCCAATGGTGTAGCTTAATGCTCATGGATCTAGGTGCAGAAGTGACACCCACAATCACTCTCCACACTTCAATGTTCCCAGAGGTCCTCACTTATTGAGTGTGATATTATCTTAGACTACAACTTAATTTATTTGTGTGTGTGTGTGCCCTTTAGGTGTAGACCGAGTTGTAGCTTTGACTTCAATAACTAAACCACCAGCTGTGACCTTATGGGGTTTTCCCATGTGTCTGTTTATAGCCTCTTCAGTCTCCCCCTTCCTATGGATGTGGGTGATTCTAAGGCTATGTTCACATGGCGTACTTTCGGCACGCATTTGCTGTG
Organism: Phyllomedusa bahiana; assembly: GCA_025379985.1. Taxonomy (NCBI): domain Eukaryota; kingdom Metazoa; phylum Chordata; class Amphibia; order Anura; family Hylidae; genus Phyllomedusa; species Phyllomedusa bahiana. Next base: position 70,284 of record JAODAL010016177.1, on the reverse strand, counting down.
TATTTGCGCTCTAATACGGGTGAGATGTGCTGAAATTATGGTAATCCATAGTTTTCATAGAGAACTATGGATTACACCTCCTCTCCCCGCTCATAAAATACGATCGTATTGTACGCCGTGAGTAATGCATGTCTCTATGGTGCCGGCGGGCTTCCGGCCACCCGCGCCGCGGAAGTATGCACTGATCAGCACGAACTCCCGAGAGACGCGATGTATTGCGGCGCGTACTGTACGCACCGCAGTACATCGTGTGAACATACCCTAAGGCAGTGACTGACATTTCAGCTCTGCTGGCTCCTATTCTTAGCCATGTCTGTTAGAGGGACATTGGTAATGGAAAGGGGTGGGGACATTGAAAAAATTACACAGTCCAAACAAAATGTCTGGCTACAAATGTGAGCTGGCAGACCTGTATTTGATATAAGGTTAAACTGCCAATGTGAACATGTTGGTTCTTCTACATTCACACTGTTGTCTGTGTATTTACATACAATGATAGCAGTGTCACTCAGCAACTACAGGACAGCACAAGGCTATGGATGTTTCCCTGTTCAGTAGCTCTAAAGGGTTAAAGTTTTCTCAATAAGAAATAAGATTAAAGACTAAGACTAAGGCTATGTATACACGGCAAGGATTACAGTCGGATTTTTAAGCGGATTCAGTATAAAGGATCCCAAAAATCCAGTCATAATCCTGTGCCCATAGACTAGTCTATGCAGCACGGATTTTCTACTATGGGATTTCTAAACTGCCAGCCCTCCGTCAGAAGGTAGAACATGTTCTATCTCCAGTCGAATTCCCATCCGATTCCTGTACATTCAATGTACTGGACCGCCAGGGATTCTGAAAACCGACAGCGTTTTTTTTAGCGCAAACTCGCGGTATGGCGATTTTAAAATGCTGTTGGATTTTGGATGCCATTTTAACATTTGCAATCTAGACATGGCCTAAGAAACAAGCTCTATCTTACTGGTAAGACACAACTGGGAGTAAGGTCACCAGCCTGGCCTCTGCTAGAACGGAGGGAGGTGGTCAGTAACCTAGAAAACTAGCTGTTAACTACCAGGAGAGAGAACTTTGAAGCAAAATCAGAACAAAAATGTACTTGGTAAGGACATTTATATGTCTCCCCCTACATGTTTAAAGCTCATCAATGAGATGGTAAAACCCCTTTAAGAAGCTACAATGAGTTGCATGAAACAAGTCACTTTGTAGTTACAGCATGTGCTTGGACATGAAAATACAGTAAAAATATGTACATGCACATAGACACAATGATATAGTACAGATAAGCAGAGATAGTTGTTGGCACTACTTGTCCTTATCCACAGCACTGGCACAAAATCAATCTCAGTGAGGGCATACAGCGTTCACTGGCAGAACTTCAGTGGTAAAGTAGAGCTCATACATTATACGATCCAAAATGAAAGAGATGATGTTTCAGAGCACTCATTTTATTACATTAATGCACAGCAAGTACAACCATAGAAGAACATGCCACAGTATATGACCAACTGCATGTTTCATGTCATCAGATGCTTTCCAAGACCCTTAGGATACAGTGTCATACAGGGGATACAACGCTGAAAAGGGTATTCCGGTATACGAAACTTGACTCCTATTGAAAGCATGTAGTACAAGGTAAAAATCTTCAGTATATAGTAATTAAATTTTTTCAAGTGGTTTCCCAAATAATCATTTTCCAATTACTTAATATCTGTTGTTTACAGTGTGTTGCCAAGGGATACAACCTGGTCAGTTTTAGCTTTCTGGTCAGGCATGCTCTGTTCTAGCACTAGGAAGCTGTGCTGTGTGTCTATGAAGAAGCAGGGGATGGACACATGAGGGCTCAGCAGTCAGGGAACACAATATGAGATGAAGAAGAGGAGGGAGACATTCTCCACGGAAATACAGAGGAGGAGAACAGCCTGGAATAGATGTCAGAAATGCATGACGGGAATTGTGGTCTGCTATCCTCATTAACTGCTGAGGAAGCCAAACCCACTGTTACGGGCGTCCCTGTGACCCCCGTGTCGGGTCGCAGGCACACCCGCACTGCCGCAGCCCGGTACTCGGGCTCTGAGTCCCACTTACCTCGCCACGCGGCACTACAGGCAAATTTAAAGGGACAGCGCGCCAGTGATTGGTCTCACCGGGCGCTGACCCTATTTAAGCTCTGCCCCTTCCTTAGCACCTTGCCAAATCGATAGTGCCCTGTGCCTAGAGAGGAAGCGTTCCTAAGTATCTTGTCTGTCTACTGTGTACCGTAACTTCTGCCTCTGTCCCTTGACCACGAACCTTTGCCACCTGTCCTGACCTTCTGCCTGTCCCCAACTACGAACCACTGCCGCCTGTCCTGCTTCACGATTCTGTACCACGCAACACCTCGGCTGCCACTGCAAGCAAGTCACGTCAGGGGTAGCGACCTGGTATAATCCACGCAGCAAGTTCAACCCGCTCTGTCGGCGGGCTCTGGTTGAACAACCGGGACTACTTAGATTCCCTCCCTGACGTGGCTTACACCATCGCTGTGTGGTCCAACGAGATCCACGTACCACGATACGTTACACCCACCCTTGTTGTGCTGAGGAGAAGATAGGGGGCAACAGTGTAAGAAAATATGCCAATCATACTGTACATGTTTTGGGTTAGTGTTATTGTGCTGCTCTGTATGTAATACGAAATACTTCTTTAAATCAAGTACATTACCACTATATTTAGAGATGGACGAATTTCCACGAATTCTGTTCCGCTCACCCTTTGCCGATTTCCCGACAAAAAAAACTTCGTTTCCGAATACTTCGGGACGAATTCAACGTTAAAAAAACAGCTAATTCCAGGAGCTGCACAGAGCCTGCAAGTCTGTAGAACGCTGTGCCATGAATTAAATATGCAGAGGGAGCTTGGATTGGTCCCTTCATCCAATTGTGTGTTTAAGTATGACACGCACATGACTCCCGCCGCTCTTAAAGCGCTTCACTCTAAATTTCCTGGGTCAACTTAAGAGAGTAAAAACTGACCAAAAAAACGAAGGGGGAATGTAGCCTGATAAAGTCTTGGAGCGACAGCTGGAAAAATACAAGGCGGAGAGCTTCATGGGCAACATTTGTGACAGAGTGTGGAGGTGATCGTCGGCAGCCACACAGCATGAGGTCAGACAGTGGCACAATGAACTTTCTGGATGTGGCAAAAAAATAGAGTAGCCACAGAGTGGCTCAATGACAGAGAGTGAGTGAAACGGCGGCCAGCAGCATGAGAAAGTCAGACAGTGGCACAATGACAGCGTGTTGTAGGTCACGGCAGCAGCCACAGCAGCAGCATGAGGTCAACAAGTGGCCCAATGACACAGTGTGTAGAGGTCACGGCCAGCAGCCACAGCAGCAGCATAGATCAGGACAGTGGGACAATGAACACAGTGTGTAGGTCACGGCAAGCAGCCCCAGTGCAGCAGCATGAGGAGTCAGACAGTGGCAACAATGACATAGTGTTAGGTCCGGCAGCAGCCACAGCAGCAAGCTGAGTCCAGACAGTGGCACAATGACACAGGTGTGTAGGTCACGGCAGCACGAACAGCAGCAGCATGAGGTCAGACAGTGAGCACTAACATCTGGAAGTGGGCAAAAACAGGAGTAGGCTCACAGAGTGGACAATGACACAGCGATCTGATTGTAGGTCACGGCTCAGCCACAGCAGCAGCATGAGGTCAGATACAGTGTAGCACAATGACCAGGTGAGGTCACGGCAGCAGCAGCATATAGGTCAACAGTGGCACAAAGCATTCAGGAGTGGAACAACATAGTAAGGCCCACAGAGTGGCACAATACAGAGAGTGGAGGTGACGGCGGCAGCAGCATGAGGTCAGACAGTGGCACAATGACACATGTGTGTAGTCAAGCAGATGCAGCAGCCACAGCGCACATGAGATCAGACAGTGGGCAGAATAAATATAAAAACAATGACACAGTGTGTAGGTCACGCAGCAGCACAGCACAGCATGAGGTCAGACAGTGGCACAATGACACATGTGGAGTAGTCACGCAGCAGCCACAGCCGCAGCATGAATCAAACAAGTGGAAACAAAAGACCACAGTGGTGTAGGTCACGGCAGCAGTCCCCCCCCACAGGCAGCAGCATGCGAGGTCAGACAGTGGCACCATGACATTCCTGGAAGTGGGCAAAAACAGGAGTAGCCACAGAGTGGGACAATGACACAGTCGTGTAGGATCCACGCGGCAAGCAGCCACATCAGCACAGCATGAGTTCAGAAGTGGCACAATGACACAGTGTGTAGGTCACGGCAGAGCAGCAGCATGAGGTCAGACAGTGCACAAAGGCATCTGGAGGTGGAAAAACAGTAGTAAGACCACAGAGTGGCACAATGCCAGGAGAGATGGGAGGGTGCCTTGCGGCAGCAGCCATGAGGTCAGACCAGTGCACAATAGAACCAGAGTGTGTAAAGGGTCACGGCAGAAGCACCACAGAAGACAGCAGCATGAGTCAGACAGTGGCCCAATGACACAGTAGATGTAGGTCACGGCAAGCAGCAGCTGAGGTCAACCAGTGGCAACAATTCCAGATTGTGTAGTCACGGCCAGCAGCCACAGCAGCACATGGAGTCAGACAGTGGCACAAATGACATTCTGGAGGAGGCAAAAACAGGAGTAGGCCACAGAGTGGGACAATGACAGAGTGTGAAGTCACGGCAACGCAGCAGCCCCGGAGCAGCAGGTCCAGACAGTTGCAACAATTACAGAGTGTGTAGGTCAGGGCATCCAGCCACAGCAGCAGCATGAGTCAGACAGTGGCACAATACACAGGTGTGTAGGTCACGAGGCAGCAGCCACAGCAGGGCAGCAGAGGCAGACAGTGGCACAATGACATCTGGGGTGGCAAACAACAGGAAAAATGCCAGAAGTGGACAATCACACAGTTTGTAGGTCAGGGCAGCAGCCACAGCAGAGCATGAGGTCAGAAAGTGGCACAATACATTCTGGAGGTGGCAAAAACGGAGTAGGCCACAGAGTGGGAAATGACAAGGTGGAGGTACGGCGGCCCAAGCAGAAATGAGGTCAGACAGTGGCACAATGACATTCTGGAGGTGGCAAAAACAGGAAAGCCACAGAGTGGCACAATGACACAGTTTAGGTCACGGCGCAGCCACAGCAGCATGAGGTCGAAAGTGGCACAATATCTGAGGTGGCAAAAACGGGAGTAGGCCACAAGGGCAAAATGAAGATAGGGGAAGGTGACGGCGGCAGGAGCAACACATGAGGTCAAGATGGCACAATGACACATGTGGAGGTCACGGCACAGCCACAGCAAGCAGCATGGGGTAGACAGGGGCACAAAAACAGAGTGTGAGGGGGGGGCAATACCAGTCCCTGGTAAAGATGGTTGGTGGCAGATGGAGAAACTGTCAGCAGATGTGTGGCATCAGGCGGGTGGCGGCATCAGAATAGTGGCTGAGGCAGTTAGTTTTGAACCCAGACTCATTTCTCACAGTTTGGGTGAGGCGTCATGCTGATGTAGTCTTACGCCTAAGGCAGTTGGTGTGTGGAAATCCTGGCCCGCATCCATGCCGATTCAACTTGAAAAAGGTCAGTCGTATCCACATTTCCCTGGACAAGCGATTCACCTTGGGGTAAGATGCCACCGCCGCACTGAACACCCCTCTGATGCCACACTACTGGCCGGGGCAAGGACACTTCTCCACTGCAAACATCGGCCAGTTGCGGTCACAACATCCAGTTTGGCTGCCCCCAGGAAGATCCCATGGCGGATCTCTAACTGGGGTGGAAGAGGTGCTTTCTAATGTAGGCCACCACCTGTTTGGTTCAGGTCGCACCAGGTCCTGCTTGCGGCTGTTTGCGGGCGACTGCCTCCTCACTAGGCGATGAAGAAGCTGCTCATCGTTGACTCCAGACTTAGGTTCCAGCAGATGGAGCTGGTACGCTCTGACCCCCCACCTTCCCCCTCAAGCCGCGGCAGTAGTACGTGGAGCGCTGAAGAACCCCCCCGGTCCCAGACCTGTCAGAAGGAGGACGATCCGCACATAGGCAGCCTCGGCAACTTACTACGGAGGATTCCCTATACAATTTGAGTTTGTCCTCCCTCTCAATTAGCTGAAAAATGGCTCCCCATTTTGACCGTAGTGAGGGTCCATTAGGGTGGAGAGCCAAAGTCATCCGCTGCATGAGCTGACTATTCAGCCTGTCACTAGCCAGGCAAATCACCCATGCAGCGGGCCATCCTCACTAGTGACGCCGAGGGGCTCCTGCCTCCATCTCCACTGTATACTCCACGGTGCTTGCGGGTCATCTGCCTCGTCTTTCTCTCTCCACCACCTCCTCCAGCTGCTCCTGCTCCCCTCCTCACTGTCACCCGGGTGAAAAATCCACTCATTTCCACCAGACAATGCTTCTGCACCAATTATCTCCTCCCCTCCTCCTTTTCAGTCCCCACGGACTCATGTGGCCGCGAGATATAGTCGCCACGTCTTTCAGTCCCCTGCCCAGACATATATTCAGCATCTGTTCCAGGACATGAAGCAGTGGAATGACGTTATTCATCCCGTATTCCTGGCGACTGACAAATAACGTCCCCTCCTCGACATGGCCTCAACAAACGGCAGGTTGTCATTCATGAGCTGCCACTGTCTTGCATCAAAGTTACACCGGGGAGTAATCCTGTCTGCCTGGATCACAAAAAATCGTTAATGGACTTTATCTGTTCATCCGTCGGTCCAACATGATGCAGCTGGAATTCCAACGGGGGAACAATCGCATATCAGAGTGTGGTTGGGGAGGCCGTCTGCCGCTGCAACTCGAGGGAGGTGTTCCTGCATAGTAGGAATGGATGAATTGCATGCACAGTTTCCTGGCCATTTTCAGGAATCTTCTGAAGATCGGTGGAAGACTTCAGGAACCATTTCCCCACCAGATTGAACACATGCGCCATGCAGGGCGCATGAACCATGCCCTCTCTCGGGTGCAGCGCGGACACCATGTTCCTTCCCATTGTCCATCACCATGGTACCGATTTGCAGGTTGGCGCGGAGAAATGCCACACTCGTCATCTTGCTTCATGACGCGGAGCAGTTCTCCCCTGTGTGACTTCGTTCGCCGAGGCAAGCCAGGTGTAGAACTGCGTGACACCGCTGGCCCTACACATGTGGTATGAAGGAGGTCAGTACTTTGGAGGCTGAGATGGTGGTGGTGGGTGGAGGAGGAGGAGGTGGACATTTGGAACAGGAGCCCAGTTTGACAACGGGAGGAGAAAGCGGCGTCCTCCTGTCCAACGTTTTGGTGTGCCTGGCCGGAATCACATTCACCCAGTGGCCGTAAAGGAATGTACTGGCCCTGACCGAAGTTACAGCTCAACTACTTGCAGCCTGCACCTTGGAACAAACCGATAAGCTCAAGGACTGCCCACCTTTGTACTAACATATTTAGAAGTGCTGGTACTGCCTTTTGGAAAAGAAATTACGGCTGGAACTCTCCATCTCGCTCGGCAACAACCATTAGGTTCTCTTGAACGAGCAGAGTCCACCATTTGGAAAGGTAGGACTGCAGCACCAACAACATGGACAGGAGAACGGTCACTTCTGCACCTTAGGATGGTTGAACGCATACTGTTTGTCTCTTTAGCAATCGCCTCGCAGAAACGACTGCTGGCGCCATGAGTACGAGAAGCAGGAGCATCTGGACCGGGATGAAGTCAAAGAGAAACAGCCCCTTCTGCATAAGGAGAGGAGCCTTGTCTGACTTCAATGGCGATGCGTGCCGACTGGCCTGCTGCTGCGCGCGGGATGGACCACCACATCAGAGCCACGTTGTTTTTTTTTTTCTCCCAGGCCACCCGATCGTGACGCTGAATGTGTATACTGCAGGCCGAGTGCCAACGTTAGCTCCCTGGCCACGCTTCACTTTCCAGCTTACAGATTCTACATAATACCCATATTCGAGCTCCACCGGTGTCTTAGCAAAGAACTGCCAACCGCCGAGTATCGGATTTTACCGGCCAACTGCTCCGAACTGGAGTGACTACTGCCGCCACTGCCTCGCTGAGCCCCTGTGCCGCTACTTTCTGGACCTGCGAAGCGGGTATTACCCGTAGCCGCTTTGGCTCCAGACCTCACACTGCTGCTATCCTTCTGATATTCACGGCCACCCGACCACATGCTGGCTGCGCCGCTGCCTGACGGCAAGCTGACGCCCTCTTCTCATGAGATGATGAAGCCCTTGCCTCACCCTAGCTCCAAGGTCGTTCGGCTACATCATCATCTATTTGTGTTTCATCGTCACTGCTGTCCTCATCCACCGGTCATCGTATGCAAGGCTGACCCCTCACAACATGACCCTCCCATGCCACTCCAACTCTATACTTTGCCGCCTACTGCAAGAAGCAGGGGATAATGGCCCCATTACTTCGCTGCCAAGTAGCTGCTGACTGCCCACACTCAAATTGGTTTCACCTCGCTAATAGTGGCGCTGACCCAGACCATATAGAAGATCTCTGGCTGAGGGAACCGGATGGGACGAGGCGGGTTGAGGTCAGGTGAGGCCGCTGACCCGCTCCCTGGCCATGCCAACTAAGGGTTGTGTCTGACTTCCCACTGACTCCATGGCTGGTTGTCAATGTCATCTGGGAGGAAGTGGAAGAACCTAGTCAACCAATCAAGAACCCTTGAGGTTTGGCTGAACAACACACGCCCAAGATGACAGCGGCTGTTCTGGCCTCAGCCGAGTTACCCCAGCTGCAACGTCCCCTTGCTATCTGCGACCTGGGCCTGTTCCAGGAATGTTTGTGCCACTGGCCACTCGCAGGGTGAAGAGCCTGCCACCTCTATTGTCTGACATACTGTTTGTTCTAAAATGTACAGACACTGTTGATGAAGATATCTGTATATGATAAATGCACACCCTGTATGTGACTCTAAATGAACCCAGTAACAAGCTTGGTTAAACCCTAGGATATAAATGCGCTCACAAATGGCCAGGAAAATTGTCTTGTATGTGCCGTTTAAAAACTCTGTGTACTTTTACTGTGTAAAGGCTTAATTAACCTTCGAAATGAAATATGCTACAGGAATTTCTCTGTGGCGGTGAAAAAGAAAGTTTCTTTACTGAGTGCAACTGCAGAAAAAATACTAAGTTAACCCTTGGATTGTAAATTGCGCCAAAGAATTGATCCACACAAACTACTAGCTTTGTAGCGTGTTACAATGACGTTTTTTTACGCAACACAACAAGAGATAAAAATTGTAATTAACCTTTGCCTTGTAAATTAGTCTACAAGGGAAAAATGTATATATTTTGGCGGTGAAATAGGGTTTCCTTGGAATCACACAGCGATAAACAATGCTTAATTACCTTGATGAATATTGCGCCAAAGAATTGAGCCACCACAAACTACTAGCTTTGTAGCGTGATACCGTGCGTTGTATTTTACGCCACACACAAAGATAAAATTGAAATTAACCTTTGCTTGTGAAATAGGCTACAGGAAAAATGTATATATTTTGGCGGTGAAAATGAACTGTTTTTTGTAGACACCACGCAGAAAAACAAGCTTAATTAACCCCTGGTATGTAAATGCGCCAAAGAATTGAGCAGCCAAAAATAAAGAGGTATTTGATTGTAAAAACGCAGTTTCTTTAAATGAATACAACAGGAACTGGCTTAGATCCCCTTGGATAATCAATGTGCTGTGAGCAGATTGATTTAAATCTATATGCAGCTGCATGTGGACGCACACTTGATTTTCAGATCCACTACCACAAAAAATCATAATAGGAAGATAATAGAGCAGTCTCTGAGACAAGCTGAGACCCCCCACAAAAATCGCTGTATAAAAATCAGATCTTAAGTAAAAATCAGCCGCACACCCCATCCAGTTCAGTACAGATGAGAGGAGTGTGAGCTCCCAGCAACGCGCCGTCTCTGCATTGGCTTCATCTCTGCACATGTCATGCAGGCTATGCCCTTTTCCTCCCCGAGTTCCTTTGCCCCATGTAACGCCTGTGCTCGCAGCCATTTTATCAATTAAAGCACACTTCGTTCACCCGAAGTACCCCAAAATTCGACTCCGTTCAGAACCGAAGTTTTCCTGAAATTTTAAACGAAGTCCACTTCGTTAGAATCAATTCCCCCATATCTAATTATTACCACTAGTGTGAAGGAGAGATTCCACAAGTATTTGCTCTCCACCTCCAGCCCACATGGCACAAGCTGTCTTGGTGGGATATGGAAGACAATACAATGAACCTTGAAATATTTTTTGTGCTAATAAGGCACTCACATGCAATTAAGTTGTACAGAAAATAATAAATCAACAACAGGAAGTGCATAATCAGGTGATCTGGCATCACAAGGGCAATGCTTCAGCAATTTTCTACCAACTGATGAAGGAAGTCTTAGCAGATATGATGAGGAGAAGTAAGGGCTCTAAAACAAAATATTTCAAAGGTGGAAGGTCATTTCTTGTGATATCAGGGCTGCTTAGAATATTTTTCGCCAGGATGCCATCACTGCCTGGTTGATGTGAGCAACACAGACACCTTGCTCTAGAGTATCCTAATCCTATTCTAGCGAGAATCTGACCAGCATTTTACACTCTGTTTTTGTTTTTGTCCTGGATTTTTGCTGAGGTTTTCGGATTTCGGCCATCCCATTCAATTGAACAGTACTATAATCCATTGCTTTCAAGTGAAATGTGGTGTATAATAGAACATGTTCTAAATTTTTTGACCCAGTTTTCGGATTTGAAATTTGACCTAGAAAATCGGAGCTGTGTAGACTACAGATCAGATTTTCTATTGAGGTCTATGGGGATGATTTACAGTCAGATTTTTACGTATTCTAAATACCGAATGTATTAAAAATAATAGACATAGCTTAATACTTCTTTATACTGAGGGCATCTGCTGCTGTGGTATGGACTTGTGATCAGACCCTCATATAAAAATTAGAAACCCTGATGGGTCTGAAGATAGTGAAGGACCCTGAAAACCATGTGAAAATTCCAAGACAAAGGTAAGGTGAGTCACAGCAACATTCAAAGGGAGTACAATTTTATAAACCTGATGGAGTGTTTGTACATTCTTCATGCTGAGGTATAGAAGAGAATTTAGGCACCCCTGTATAGGTAACCTGTAGGTGGCTAGCTGTAGTGCACCTGGGAGCTTTAGTTAGGTCTTATTTTCAAGGTTGAGGGGGGAATACCTAGTGTTGATTGGCCAGTAGATACCTGCAATGGTATGTGATTGCTCTTTAGACCAGTAGTATGGGTTAGATAGTGAGGCCTGAGTTAAATCTCTGGCTAGGATAGGTCTGGAAGCAGTGGGCTGGAGGGGTAGTGAAATTAACTTACTGTTCACTTACTGCCTAATTTATCCTACCCCTTGACAAGGTTTAACATGATAATCAATGTTATTCAATTTAAAGTTATGGGCAGTCTGAGTATATTGTTGCATAAAACACAGGCACAAAATCTTACCTTTAGATTCTGAGAACCCCCACTGAAGTGCTGAAGTTCAGTCTTCGATCAACAAACTTCCATTTATTTGGCTCATTAATTTAGCTCAACTTTTTCAATGATTTTCAATGGCTTTTTTTGTGCCCTGAAATGAAATAACAAGGTGGTAAGATATCTCTGCCAAATAATATTTGTTAACATCTGCAGTGGTTGCTGACCTAACTAGTATTGAGCCGAACCGTTCGGAAAATGGTTAGCTCGGCATGAACTTTAAGTTTTTTCCAAGCCAAATCAAATTTTTTGTGCCGCAAGTTTGGTAAAAAGTTTGGGTTCGGCGTAGGCGTTCGGCACCTTTTTCAGCTGCTTCCTTCAGTTTTGACGGCCAGCCAATCAGTGCAGAGCACAGAGGGGGTTCAAAAACGTCACCTCTGAGGTTGTAGGGATCTCATTGGCTACTAAAATCACATGACCGTCTTATGTGTATGTCACTTTATTTCCTGTTGAATGCCATTTTCACCTTACTCTTTGTAGTGAACACACTGCTGCCTGTGTCTGCTGGTTTCCCATCAGGCATAGATACCATTTAATAGCAATTTAACACAGGAAAAGCTGCTAGTATGATTACTCAGGGGTAGGGGGGGACAGCTAGCTTAGGGAATTATACACAGCAATAGTTAGGAAGAAGTTAGGGAGTTTTGTATAGATATTCCATAGAAAAAAAATTATATTTATAATCTATTTGCCTGTTGAAAAGTATAGGCATTTAAGACTACGTGATTTGCTGTGAGGGTTCTTCCAAATGACCTCATTTCACTGATATTGCATAGAAAAAAATCTGTTTATAATTCTATTAGCCTGTTGCAAAGTATAGGCATTTTAGAACACTGTTGATTTGCTGTCTTTGGAGTGCAGTTCTTCAATAAGAGACAAATCTTGACTTTTTTAATATTTATCCTATTTGTCCTATTAAAAAAAATCTTGTTTTAAATAGTCTTGCTAATTTTATTGAGTGTCCGAAAGGTCATTTTTTATGCTTTTGAGGTTGTGCTGCTGTAAAAGACAGTGATAGTCAATGTCCTATTCCCAAAAATCTTGTTTCAAACAATCATTTCTTCTTGATAATTTTATTATGAGTTTCCATAAGGTCATTTTTGCTAGTTTTGGGGTCACGCCATTGTAAAACACACAGTTAGTAAAGGTCCTATTGAAAAAAAGTTATTTCACATACTCATTTCTTCTTGCTAATGTGTCCATATAAGGTCATTTTTGCTGGCTTTGGTGTCAGGCTCCTGTAAAAGGGGTGCCAGGGGTGCCAATAGGGCAGTACTACTGTCAGTGGCCCTGAACAAAAAGGGGCCTAGTGATATGTTAAAAATAGGAACTAGTAATGGGTGTGGGCCCCATTTGATTTAGCTGCATGGGGCCCTGAAACAGTTAATAGATGACTGACAGCAGCCCTGCCTACCGCTGCACCCCTTATAACTAAAAAAAACTTTATTTGACTCTGCACATCCAAAAGCATTTAGGTATATAGGAATTTTGGAAATGCATTTTTGATCAAAACTGTGAACTAAGAATCCCAGGTTTTCATAATTCCTTAGCAGTAATTTCCAAAATTCCTATATACCTTTGATGTTTTACTTAGTTTTTAGTGTGCCACTGATATTTGGAATAGATGTATGTTATTGCCTTGCCAGTGTGCACCTATGCTTACGTTTTTTTCTAAAAATGCTTTTGGATGTGCAGAGTCAAATAAAGTTTTTTGTAGTCTGTATGAGGAGTGGCAGCCTCATTGGCTTGTTGCACTCCGCCTACCTCTTTTAAACCAGTGCAGGGTTATTCAGTAGCAGGTTCTTTTCACTCCCTGAGATGTTGTAGTCTGAACAGGCTCCTAGAGAGGTAACATTTTAGTGTTAGGAACTCACTTGTGCTGGGATCTCCTTGACGCAATTGGGAGGTGAGCTTAAACATTTTTGATCAAAACTGTGAACTAAGAATCCCAGGTTTTCATAATCCCTTAGCAGTAATGCACCCCCTATAACTAAGGCACTGCCAGCTGAACCTCCATGTTCCCTGTTCCTTATCTTTTCAGTTAGACATTAAAAGGAATGAATTATTTTAGTCTGTGGATTTTTTTCTGTGACTCTTAGAGCCAAATTTTCTTCACTAAGTTGTTCCACGTATCCATTTTACTGTTATGGATGCTAATTGCAGCTTCTCCTCACCTATATGGGTATAAAAATTAACCAGAATATCTTCTCCCATTGACTTTAATGTGGTTCAAGTTTGACTCGAACTTTGAACCAAACTTCTTAAAATTCGAGGTTCTACTCGAACTCAGACTTTTTAGGGTTCGCTCAACACTAGACCTAACCAATCAGCTGTATACAAGTTATAAAAAAAAAAGCAGTAGGTGAAGGCAACATTTTTTTTTAATCACATACGGTATATCAGAACGTTTTTTAGGACTTTTTGCCCCTAATAAACGTCCCGGCTCCATTTAGTGAAATGGGAATACCCCTTTACTTATTCTTTTAATATTTTATTATTAACTATTAAAAGCACAAACTAGCTTTTACAAAGCAGTAATAGACTACATTCATACTTTAATGTACATTTTACAACCAGTAATTATCTTAATTCTGTTCAGCAGAAATGTTAGGCTTCTGGAAATTTTAGCCATAATCTGATTGCTAAAAAATGACCATATGAAAATAACAGAAATCTCGTGTTAATTTTGTTTCTGTACCTCTATTTGAAATATACGAATGAAAAACAAGCAATATTCATTTCACTTGATACACAGTACTCAGTGACCACTTGCCAAGTACTCAAATTAGAAAATTTACCAACTTCCATTTAAAGTCTATTTATTGAATATAAAAGTAGAACATGAAACATAGGACTATATGGCTATAGTAAGGTCTTGTTTACCTGGAATGCGTTGCTGGGTATTGCACCCTTTGTTTCATGTTCATTCATTAAATGGACATGTTTCTATTCGAAAGAGAGGTTTATAAGAAATGAACACCAGATGAGGAGTTTTTACACCCTTTATAGTGATGTGGAAAAATGGTAAATTACCGAAAATGGTAATTGTACATTTTTTACAGTATTATGGTCTAAGACACAGACTTACCATTGCAAGTAAAGTAGCTAACAGCAATAAATGTTTGCATGTACAGGTGCTGTACCTAGTTATTACTTACATAATAGTAAATATTAACAGTCCTTTCTAAAAAAAAAATAAGATATGAAAATAGGTTAACACATTGTGCATTAAGTACATGAAAAAAACAAAGATGTACATGTTTCCACCAGACCAACCTGAAGCTTTTGCCTTTGCTAATTATTACGGACAAGCCTCTTTATTGAACCAAATCTTGTTATTGGCATCAGGATGCATGAGCTGTGGCTCTTGTTTAAAATGCACTCATTAGCCGTACAAATCAACCTCGTTGACAGAAAGCTTTGGAATTAAGCATCCTGCGTTACTCATTGGACAAGGAGCAATTTATAATGCCATTAGCAACACTTGCGAAGGTTACAGACATCAAAAATTGTTCAGCCATAATTATTCTTAATGGATACAAGGAATAAACTGACGTGGGACAGCATTTTCATTAGCTTTCAATCAAGGCTGATAGCTGTGGATAAACGGACGCATGGTTCATTTTTTTTTTGTTAGAGAAAGGGTGGTTATGAAAAATAAAATACAAAACAGTTATGTACCAGTGGGATGGAAGAGTCTCGGAAGAGAACTTAACTTTTAACTGCCTGAGAGGTAATTAAAATTAATAGATGATGAGTAGGTTGCGGGAGACTTGGGGACTGCAAATGGAGTTTGTGTTGATTTAATAGTTCTTGGTATAAATAGTTACATTTTCATTAACTGTTTCAGTAATTTTGCAAGTAGGGCCCATATTTGGACTAGAAAGAGTATGGAACACAGGTAGAAGACTGACTTCATTTGTACATTTTGAATGTGTTACCCTATGCATTGTTCCATTTTCGTAAGCACATACAGTAACAACATCTCATTTTAGACAACTGGATTTGCCAATAATACTATTACATAAGGACCTGATTATAGTGGCAGAACACAACCACAAATTACCACCACATAGTGACTGAATTATGCCACAACTCTATTACTGTATAAATATACAGTAAGTATGCAAAGCCTTATTTTCTTGTATATTTGGAACTTCTTTGATAGGACATTGTACAGGCAATCTCTTTTAAAGATCTTCAGCATTAACAGCAATTCGTGTACCACCTCTTCAGTACCAGCAAGTGACACTGCTGCAGGGCCTTAATAAATTGCCTATGGCAGGTTATAAATAAATAAACAACAAGAGATGTCTGGAAGAAGAAATGACCATTCCTAGCCATACTTTCACGTATGAGTACCTTGCTAGGCTTGTTTTCCAATACCATCCATGAAACTAAACATTTGTGGAAGCGGAAGCTATTGTATAATATGTAAAGTGAAATATGTTGTGGAAACAAAGGACGTTTCAACATTTTTTAATGTACCAATTCCTCTTTCATATAAAAAAACTAAAACTAACTTGTCATATGTACAGCTTCTATGCAGAGCTATGTGTTTCTATGGTTACAGATTTCAAATAGCTCCTGTTTGTAGTCTGATTCTACAGTCATGTGCTATTCGTTTCCATGTACCTATCACTTGTACTGTCAGCAGGTTAACAAGAAGCCTAGTGCATGACTGCAGGAGATGGTATATGACTCTGGGATGCAAATATTAACGAAAAAGAGAAATGTTATATCATGCACTCCCTCAGGCCTTTTAATAGACATTGTCTAGAAGGGTTCTTTAGTAACAAACAGGTTTTCAAGAAGTTCAATATTTACTCCTTGAAAACAGTGAAAAAAACAACATGTCTAATAACTCTGCAAACAGATCTGGGTGTACACATTCCAAGATCATATGTGAACAATATTGCCCCAGGTATAATAAATGTTTGTGATGTCACATCCATCTAGTCACATCCAGTGGATGAAATAAGTATTAAACACATCTTTGATTTTCTAAGTAAATATATTTCTAAAGCTGCCATTGATAGATGTCAATAAATTATGTGTAATAATGAGAAGTGACACAGGGAAAAAAGTATTGAACACACTAATTGACATTTATTTCATACTTGGTACAAAAGCCCTTGTTGGTGATATATGGAGAAGCTAGTCGCATGTATTGCTCAGGTGGGATTTTGGCCCATTCTCCCACATAAACACTCTTCAAATCTTGAAGGTTCTGTGTGCTCCTTCTATGAACTCTGAGCTTTAGCTCTTTCCATAGATTTTCTATTGGATTCAGGTCAGGTGATTGTCTGGGCCGTTGTAGCAGTTTTATTTTCTTTTTCTGAAACCAATTCAGTGTTTCATTGACTGTGTGTTTGGCATCATTGTCTTGCTTAAATGTCCACCCTTGTTTCATCTTTATTAATTGGTTGTTAGCCAGCATGGTGTACCACATGTGCACCCTTTATAAGCCTTATCTGTATGCAATTGTAATGCTAGCAATCTTCCCACTCCCCCATGGATAGTAGGCATGTGAGTGGTTGTTCATTGGCATTTTTGCATTTGTGTAATCTCCCTTTTGTGGTATTATGGCTTTTCTGAATGCTGGTGTGAACTGGTACCTAATAAATGTGCAATTTTTTTACTAGACAGTTGTCCCCTTATTGAATGGCTGTTTGAGCAACTGTTTATTAGTAACCTGCACCTGTTATATTTCTCCCAGGTAGCACTGCGGCTTTTATTGCCTCCTACTTGAAATAGTTTGTCGAGCCATTGAGCTGTAAGCATGGCCTTCTGTCTTTAAAGAGAACCTGTCACATATGTTATGCCCCCCTTGCTGAGGGCAGCACAAGCTAGTGACAGACATGCTGTTTCCAGCGCTGTGTCCGTTATTCTGTAAGATTCTGTAGTTTGAGTATTTAGTTTTCAGCCAGAAAAGAGTCATACAAAGAGTCATTTGAGGCTAGCCCCGCCCTCCTCAACTGATAAACCTATTACTTTGAAAAGGTAGAAACATGAGAATAGCTGCCAGGTGGTTGTGGCTAGCATTTGGTGGGCAGGGCTAACACCGGCTCATGAATAAGATTTGAGCATTAAATGCTCTAAAACTACAGCATGTTACAGAATAAGGGACACAGCGCTGGAAACAGCATGTCTGTCACTAGCTTGTGCTGTCCTCAGAAAGAGGGCATAACCTATGTGACAGGTTCCCTTTAAGTAAATAATATCCCATTTTTCTGTGATATTTTTTCATCCTGGTAGATGGCAGCAGATTTTTATCAGTGTCTCAGTACATTTGTCCATTCATCCTTCCTTCACTTATATGAAGTTTGCAAGTGCTGAATGCTGAAAAACAGCCCCATACCACAATGTGTCCAACTTCAAAGTTCACTGTTAGTATGGTATTTTAGGGCAATATGCAGCGCCTTTTAAACTTCAAACATGATGTGTATTATGGCGTTCAAAGTGTTTAATTTTAGTGTCATCTGACCAGACTATATTCTCCCAGTATTCCGCAGGCTTGCGTAAATGTTGTTAGGCAAACTTTAAACACACTTGAACATGTTTTTTGTTTAGAAATGGAGTCTTGTGTAGTGAGCATGCATACAAGCCATCAATATTGAGTGCATTACTTATTTTTTTCTTTGAAACAATTGTACCTGCTGATTTCTGGTCTTTCTGTAGCAGGTGGCTCTCAGCTTTTGCACAACTCTTCTGATAATTCTTTACACTTATCGGTCTGAAATCTTGCGGGGAGCACCTGGTTATAGACAGTTTATGGTGAAATTAAGTTCTTTCCACTTCCAGATTATGGCGCCATCAGTGCTCACAATAGTAGTTTAGAAAGTCTTCTGTAACCAATGCCATCAGTATGTTTTGCAACAATAAGGTTGTGAAGATCTTGAGACAGGTTATTGGTTTTATCCATCATGAGATGTTTCTTGTGCGGCACCTAGGTAATGTGAAACCTTTTTATAGGCCATCAGTTTAACCGATTGTTATTTTTCCCTAAGTAGTAGGATTGCTTTCTAATTACAGATAGAGTTCAGCTTGTGTCATGGCTTTGCATGGCTTTTTGCACCTCCCTTTTTTCATGTGTTCAATACTACTTCCTTATATTATTTTTCATTATAATACATAATTTAATTTATGGACAACTTTGGTTTGACTTCTTTGACTGTGTAGATTAAATGGGTTGTTACCGGCATTTAGTGAGAATTTCATGTCAATAGTACCTTTAGAAATATAGGTAAAATTGGTGACGTGTTCAATACTTATTTCACCCGCTGTTAATTAAAGACTTGTGCCCTAATGGCATATTGGTATTGTGTGTTTAATTACCCCGACTCAGCATAAGACCATGGTTTATTTTGATGGGCCCCATAGCAAACTTTGATGCTACCCCCGCCAGCCCCTCTCCGACCATAAACATTTACCAGTACCTGTTAATAATAGTCAGTTACTAAATAATACAGGGAGCAAATACCTCACATACATATCACTAATATTCTGCTACCACACAAATCCTCAAAACTACGCAGTCCACGCAAATGAGAGGGCAGGACTTACCCTAGATACAAAAGCTAGAGACTCAGAACAACTTAAAGAAAAAACAAACTACCCCACCAGACATTACTTAGCAAAAAGATACACAATTAAAACATACATTTTATTGAAACCAATCTAAAACCTATCAATTAGAGATGGGCCAATCGATTCTAACGAAGTGGAATTCGTTTAGAATTTCAGGAAAACTTCGGTTCGGAACGAAGTCGAACTTTGGGGTACTTCGGGTGAACGAAGTGTGCTTTTGATTGATAAAATGGCTGCGAGCACATGGCGCTACATGGGGCAAAGCACTCTGGGAGGAAGAAGGGCATAGCCTGCATGACATGTGCAGAGGTGAAGCCAATCAGAGACCGCGGGATTCTGTGACGTCACCGCACTATATAAGTCCGGGCGCGACGCTGGGAGCTCACACTCCTCTCATTCTGCTCATCAGGGAAGGTGCTGCGCGGCTGTTTGCTCTTGCTGAAAAATTGATTTTCGTGGGGTGTTCGGGCTTGTTCAGAGACTGTTCTTTAATGTTCTATTTCAAAATTTTTTGGGGTATTGTTTTTAAAAATTCCATTTGGGGTTTCAACTGCTCCCATAAAAACTTTCCCAATTTTAAAAGTGGGATCAAACAGTTATTTTTGTTTTCCCTTTTTTAAAAGAAAAAAAGGGGGTTTTTATAAATTAAAAATTTAAACTTCATTTTTGGCCTGCTAAAATTTCCTTTGCCCCCAAATTTACACCCCGGGGGTTTAAATTTAAGCGTTTTTTTGTTGGTGGGGAAAACCCCAAAAAAACCCGTCTTTTTCAACGCCTAAAATATAAAAAATTTTTCCTTTTACCCTAATTCACCAAAGCAAAGGTTTTTTAAACAACTTATCTTTTTTTGTGTGGCGAAAGAAAACACCGAAATTTGTAAAATTTTTACAAAGCTATTTTATTTTGTGGGGCTCTTTTTCTTTGGGCTTTTTACATCCAGGGGTTTAAATTAAGCATTGTTTTGCTGGGTTGCTGACCCCAAGAAACTGTTTTTTTTCAACCCCAAAAATTTTAAAAATTTTTCCTTGTGAAAAATTTTCACAAGCAAAGGGTTTTAAATTACAACTGTTTCTCTTGTTGTGTGGCGTAGAAAAAAGAAATTTGTAACACGAAAACCCAAAGTTCTATTTTGGGGGGGGCTAAATTTTTTTGGGCGCAAATTTTCCCCGGGGGTTTAATTTAAGCGTTGTTTTGCTGGTGGGCTAACCCCCAAAAGAAACCTTTTTTCAATCCCAAATTATATTTAATTTTTCCTGTACCCCTAATTCACAAAAAAAAGGTTTTAATTTCCAACGGTACCCTTTTTGTTGTGTGGCGTAAAAAAACAGGGCAAAAATTTTTAAACACCGTCCCAAAGCTAATTTTTTTGGTTTGGGCCCCCAATTTTTTGGGCGAAAAATTTCCCACCCGGGGGTTTTTTTAAGGGCTTTGTTTTGTGGTGTGCTGCCCCAAGAAATGTTTTTTTTCAACGAAAAAAAATTAATAAATTTTTCCCTTTTGCCTTTAATTCCACAAGCCAAAGGTTTTTTTTAAAACTGTATTTTTTTTGGTGTGGCGTAGAAAAAAACCACGAAATTTGAAAACCGCTAAAAAAGTACTATTTTGTGGGGCTAAATTTCTTTGGGCAAATTTTACATCCGGGGGTTTAAATTTAAGCGTTGTTTTCCCTTGGTTTTGCTGCCCCCAAAAGAAACCGTCTTTTTTAAACCCCAAAAATTTATAAAAAATTTTTTTCCCCTGTACCCCAAATTTTCACAAGAAATAGGTTTTTTACAACGGTATCCTTGTTGTGTGGCGTAGAAAAAAACCCCAATTTAAAATGTCCCAAATAGCTATTGTTTGTGGGGTTCAATTTTTTGGGGCCCCGAAATTTGACTCCGGGGGTTTAAATTTTTAAGGGGTTTTTTTTGCTGGTGTGTTTGCCCCAAGAAACCGTCTTTTAAACCCCAAAAATATATACTTTTTTTCCTGTAGCATAAATTCACAAAAAAGGGTTTTAATTAAAATTTTTTCTCTTGTTGTGTGGGTAAAAAAACCGAAAATTTGAAACACGCTAAAAAGGCTATAGTTTGGCCCGGCTCAATTCTTTGGAATTTTACATCCGGGGGTTTTAATTAAGCTTTTTTTTTTGTTTGGGTGTGCTGAAAAAAATTTAAACCCGTCTTTTTCAACCCCAAAAATTTTAAACTTTTTTTCCTGTAGCCTGTTTTTCCAAGAAAAGGGTTTAAATTTCAACGGGTTTTCTTCTTTTTTGGGTTGTGGCGTAGAAAAAAAACGAAAATTGAAACCCGCTACAAAGCTAACTATTTTGTGCGGCTAAAATTCTTTGGGCAAAAATTCCCATCCGGGGGTTTAAATTTAAAAGCTTTGGGTTTTGCTGGTTTTGCTGACAAAAAAAAAAACCTTTCTTTTTCAACGCCCAAAATATATACTTTTTTTCCTGTACCAAATTTCCCATTTCCGGAAGGGTTTAAATTTTAAAGCCTTTTTTGGGTGTTTTTAAACCATTTAGTAAAACACACAGGGGTTTTTAAAAACGACACTTTACTTAAAAAATTTTTTCCGGGCCCTTTTGTGGAGCAAAATTTTATACCCAAAGGGTTTTCCCCAAGCTTGTTACGGGGTTTATTTGGAGTCAAAAACGGGTGTATATTTATCATTTACAGATTTTCCTTCACCCAAACAGTTTTTCTGTACTTTTTTAGAACAAACAGTTGTAGGAAAGAGAGGTTTGGGGGCTTTTTGCCCCTGCGAGGGCAGGGGGCAAAACAAACATTCCTGGAACAGGCCCAGGGTCGACCCCCGCATGGGGGTTCGTCCAGGCGGGGTCACTCGGTGAGGCCAAAACTGCCGCTGTATCCAAAGGGGGGCCGTGTTTTGGTCAGCAACCCAAGGGTTTTTTTTGGGTTTGACTGGTCTTTCCTCTTCCCCCAAAGATGACTTCTGAAAAACCCCACCCAAAAGATTTTGGGTGGGCCTCAGACCAACCTTGGGTTTGGGCAGGGGCCCCCGGGTGGGCGGGGTCAGGGGCCCCTCCCCTGCCCTTTTCCCCCGGGCCTTCTGTCCTTTGCGGTTCCCCTCAGCCAGAGTTTAAACTATTGGTTGGGCTCAGCGCCATTATAGCGGAGGTTTGAACAATTTGAAAAGGGGGCAGTCAGCAGCTATTTGGCAGCAAGAAATGGGGGCCAATACCCACCTGCTTTTGCAGTAGGCGGAAAGTTTGAGGGTGGGAGGGGCATGGGAGGTAAATGTTGTGAAAAGGTACCCCCGGATCCCAAAAACCGGTGTTTGGAGGACAGCAGTGAGATGAAAAAAAAATTATATGATGTTGAAAGGCCGACCCCCACTTGGGAGCCGGGTGAGGCAAGGGCTTCAATCAGGTCAGGAGGGGGAAGGGGCGTCAGCTTCCCGCTTTTCGGGAAAGAAGCGCAGCCAGCAAGGGGGGTGTTGTGGGGGTGAGTCAGCAGGAAAAGCAGCAGTGTGGGGTCGGGGGGGCCCAAGCGGCCCCCACAAGGGGGGAAAAAAACCCCGCTTCGCAGGTCCAAAAAAAAGTGGGCAGCACAGGGGCTTCCAGCGAAGGCAGCGGCGGCCGAAGTAGTTTTCACTCGTGCGGAGGGGTTTGGCGGTAAAAATCCTTTTACTCGGGGGTGTGGCAAGTTTTCTTTGCTAAGACCCCGGGGAGCCGAATGGGGGGATATTTTAAAATCTGTGGGCAGAAAGTAAAGGGTGGCCAGGGAGCAAACTTTGGGCCCACGGGCCCCTCCCAAAACAAAGGCGCGTCCCCCACCCCGGGGGCCCTTGGGAGAAATTTGTCTCAGTTTGTGGGGTCCCCCCTTTTGCCGCCCCCGAAACACACCCAGCAGCCCCCAATTTGGAAGCTTGCCATTGCACCCAAAGTCAAGGCTCCACCAAACCTTGCAAAAAGGGGTGTTTTTCTCTTTGACATAATCCCCCGGCCAGAAATGCCCCTTGCTTCCTCGCTACTCATGGCGCCAGCATTTCGTTCAGCCCGGGGTGATTGAAAAGACAAAAAGTATGCGCCCCCAACCATCCAAGGTGCCCCCGGTTGCCCGTGTTTCCTGTCCAAGTTTTTTGGTGCTGCAGGCCCCTGCCTTTCCAAATGGTGGACCCCTTCCCAACCGTTCGAGAACTAAGGGGCTTGGCCAGCCGAGAGGGAGTTCCCAAAACCCGGGTTAATTTTTTTTCCCAAAAAAAGGGAAAAAAAGGCCGTACCAGCATTCTTTAAATATGTGAACAGAAGGTGGGTCAGTCCTTGAGTTTATCGGTTTTTTCCCAAGGTGCCCCCGGGCAGCGCGGGCCCTGGAGCTGAAACTCGGTCGGGGGCCAAAGTACATGTATTTTGGCCCCCCACGGGGTGAATGTGCTTCCACCCAAAGGACCCAAAACCTTTTGGGACAGGGGACCCCGCTTTTTCCCCCCCGGTTTTTAAAACTGCTGCCCCTGGCCAATGCCCGCCCCCTCCCTCCACCACCCCCCCATCTCACCCTCCACAAGTACTGCCTTTCAAAACCAAAAATTGTTTTGGGGCACGCGGTGCCCACGCAGTTCTACACCTGGTTGCCTGGAAAAACGAAGTCACCAGGGGGGGGAAAACTGCTCCGCGTATGCAGCAAAAAATGGGTTGTGTGGCTTTCTCCGGCCAACTGCAAATCGGAAAAACCATGGTGACAGAAAATTTGGGAGGAAATGGTGCCCGCGCTGCCCGGGGGGGGGAAAGGGGTTTCCGGGCCCCCTTTGGTTTGGCGCACGTTTTTCAATCTGGTTGTGAAAAAAAAGGTTCCTAAAAGTCTAAACCCGTTTTTCCCCAGAACATTCTGAAAAGGGCCCGGGAAAAAATGTGCATGCCCTTTTTTCCAATTTTCCCGAAAACAAAGCCAGGAAACCCACCCTTCGGTTGAAAGGGGCCCAGAAGGGGCCTTTCCCCCAACACACTCTAAATTTGCGATTTTTTTCCCCCCGGTGGAATTCCAGCTGCCCCTTTTTTGGGCCGACTTTTAAAAACGGGAAAAAAGGCCTTTAACTTTTTTTTTTGGATGCCCAAAGGCGGACAAAATTTTACCCTGTGTAATTTTTATGTAAGCCAGGGGCCCAGCTCATGCGGGGACCCCACCCCGTTTGTTGAGGCCATTCGAGGAGGCGCGTTTTTTGTCATTCGAAAGGGGATAGGGGATGAAAAAATAATTCCATGCTTCATGTTTGGGAAAAGATGTGAAAAATTTTTCTGGGCGGGGGGCGGGTGACTTTGGGGGGACTACATTCGTGGCCACATGAGTACGGGGGGGGGGGGATGAAAGGGAGGAGGAGGAGGAGGAATTGGAGCAGAAGCATTGTTTTGGTGAAATGATTTGGTTTTTTCTATCCAGGTGACAAAGAGGGAAAGGAAAGCAGGAGAGCTGGAGGAGGTGGATGGAGATAAAGGAAGGAAGAGGCAGATGGACCCCCAAAGCCCCGTGGCTTTTATTAGGGGAAAAATGGAGGCGGGGCCCCTCGGAGTCACTTGTTTTTAGATGGCCCGCGGGCTTGCTTTTTTGCCGGGTTTATTGACACCCCAAAATTTTCAGCACCCGGAAAGAGGGATGACTTTCTGGCTTCCCCAAACCTTTTGGGGAACCCCGAAAACCGGCCCCAAAAATTGGGAGCCTTTTTCCACCCTATTGAGGGGGAAGACAAACCCCAAATTACTATAGGGAAATCCTCCGAAATTCAGTTGGCTGGGGCCAAATTTTCCCCGGACGTCACCCTCTGACAGGTTGCCCGGGGGGGGGTTCTCAGCGCTCCGTACTACTGCCGCGGTTTGGGGGGGGGAAAAGGTGGGGGGGGGTAGGAGCGTACCAGCTCCATCATTTTGTAAACCTAAGTTGGAGTAAATGATAAAGAGTTCCTTCCCCCGCCTAGTGAGGGGGGCGTCGCCGCAGCAAGCAGCGCGGGGAAGGGGACCCAGCCCCTAAAACCCAAAACGGGGTTTGTGGCCTAATGGACGCATTTGGGGCCCTCATTTAGAAGCCCGCTGGACTTCGGGGCCCCAAAACCCCCTTTGGATGTGTGGCCCCCAATTGCCGAGTTGCGTGGAGAAGCTGCCCTCCCCGGCCAGTAGTGTGGCATCAGAGCGGGGTGTTCAGTGCGGCGGGGGGGCCATCGTTACCCCAAAGGGGAAAACCCCGCTTGTCCAGGGGAAAATTTGGGGAAATTGACGGGCCCCTTTGTAAAGAGGGAAACGGCGTGGATCGGCACGGGGTTTTTAAACCACACCAATGCCTTAGGCGTCGGGTCTGGGTTTAAAAATACTCCCCCTCACCCAATTTTTGATCCCCGCCACCACCTGATGCCCACTTCTGCTGACTTTTTCCCCAATCTGCCTACCACCATCTTTCCCCAGGGACTGGTATTGCCACCCACCTAAACACCTGTCTTGTGCCACTTATGAATCTTTGTTTGCTGCTGTGTTGCTGTTCCGGTAAACTTCCAAAACGGGTGTCTTTGTCCCCACGGGCTGACCTCAGGGGTGTGCTGTGGTGCTCCCTTTATCCTCCATTTTGTGTCATTGTGCCATCCCTTTTGCCCCTAAATAGCTGCTCCCGACGGGGAACCTCCGCTCCAGTCATTGTCCCCACTCTGTGGCTTCCTGTTTTGAAAACCTCCAGAATTTTCATTGTGCCATGCCCTGATCTCATGGGGGCTTGCTGTCGTGCCCTCCACCTGTGTGTTTTTTCCCAAAATTCTGGGCCCAAATACTTTTTTTGGACTCCTCCAGAATTTTCATTGTGCCATGCCTTTGCCCTTTCCTTTAACGGCTGCCCCCGGTTGACCCCACCTGTGTGAATTGTGCCACTCTGTGGCCAAATTATTTTGTTTTTGCCGCCTCCAAAAAGGTCATTGTGCCCACTGCCTGACCCTCATGCTGTTTTGCTGTGGGCCCTCCTCCAACTTTTTCATTGTGCCCCCCTTTTTTTTTAAAATTTTACGGGTTTTGGGCCCGCCTCCGGGAAAATGTTTTTTGGTCCCACTCCCTGATCCCCTTCCCTGCTGTTTTTCGGGACCTCCACCCCTTATCTTTGGGGGCCCATTTGCGGGGCCCCTAATGCTGTTTTGCCCCCCTCCAAAATTTGTAAATTGGGTGCACTCCCCGGACCTTTTAAACCTTGCTGCCCCCAGTGGCCTACCTCTCAGTTCCATTTTTGGGGCCACTTCTGTGGTTCCCTTCCGTGTTTTGCCACCCCCCCAAGTTTGTCTTTGGGCCCACTGCCTGACCTTTTGGGTTTGCTGTGGTTTCCCAACCGTCACCCTCCACACTCGGGCCATTTAATGTTCCCCCACCTGAGCTTAAAGGCTTTTTTTTTTTTTCCCCAGCTTTCGCTGGAAAATGGACTTTATAAAGGCTCCCTTCCCGCTTGATTTTTTTTGGTCATTTTTTTCCCCCTCTTAAGTGCCCGGGGAATTTTTTTTATTTAAAAGCGTTTTTTTAAGAGGGGCGGCAGTCATCTGCCTGTCTTACTTAAAAACAATTTTTTGTATGAAAAACCAAACCAACCCCCCCTCTGCATTTTTTAAGAAAGGGCCCAAACGTTCTCCCAGCACCCTCCCGGGGGCTTGTGCGTTTTGGGGAAATTGCGGGCTTTTTTAACGCGTTTCTTCCCAAAGTAATTCGGAACGAAATTTAATTTTGTCAAAAAAAATTCGGCCCGAAATTTCCCCAAAATCGAATTTTTGGGGAAATTTCCCCCCATCTCTACTATAAATCCCCCTATTTAAGGGGACCCTACCCAAATAAAAAAACCTAGCCCCTAGATATAAAAAAAATGTAGGGTGTTTCCCCCCCAATAAGGGGGGCCCCCTTCCCCGGAACCTATATAGAAAACTAAAAAATCCCTAAAAAATCCCTATTAAATTTGGATATATTTTTAAAACACCAAAAGGTAAACTTTTAGGTGTAGTTATGAAAACCCATACTATAAAAAATAATACATTTAGAAACCAATCACCCCCCGGACAAAAAATTTCCCCAGAAGGGCTCGAACGTTGATAAAACGTTGCTCAAAATATGTGGAAAACAAATTATACCCTCCAACCCCAAAGAAAAAATTTTAATGCATCCAGCCCCATTTATTGTTATCTTTGAGTTGGAGGATATAATTTGTGTCCACATATTTTGAGCATCGTTGATCATCATTCGAGCCCTTCTGGGAATTTCTTGTCCGGAGGGTGATTGGATACTTTTAAAAAAATATTATTTAATAAATTTGTTTTTCTTTTCTACGCCTTTAAAGTTTACCTATGGGGTTCAAAAAATATATCAAATTTTTTTTTTGGGTAAATTTTTTGGGTTTGTAGTTAGTTTATAGGTTCCCGGGGAGGGGCGCCCCTTTTTGGGGGATCACCCTACATCTTTTTTGGGTTTTTTTGGACTTGGGTTTTTTTGTTTGGTAGGGTCTTAGTAGGGTAAATTTAAAGGTTTTTTGGGTTTTGGGTTTTAATAAAAATTTTTATGTTTTTAAAATTTTTGTATCTTTTTGCAAATGTGTTGTCTGGTTGGGGGGAAGGGTTTTTTTTTACCACACAAATCCCCACTATTCCAAAGCCCCCAACTTGCATTAATGCTAATTAAAAAAGGACCCGATTTTATGCCAAAACACAACCAAAAAAATTACTCCAAAAATTGTTACTGAATTATACCCAACAAAATTTAAAGGGAAAAAATATTAAAATATGCCCAAAGACTAATTTTACTTTCCCTATAATGAAATTTTTGGGGGTAGCTACCAGGGATACACAGGCCCCGCAGACTGTATATTTTTCCCTTTATACAGTAAATATATGTGGTTTTTCCCCGGTTCAAAGGCTTGCAGGGGCTGTAAATTACCCGCCCTTGGAGTAAACCTATAGTGAGGGCCCTTTCCCGTGGACATGGTTCTGTGCAGACATATGATTAATACAAGTGTTTTCAGGCAGTTAAACCAGGGACTCACAAAATGGGCATCTTCTTGATGAGTCATTAATTTTCCTTTTTTTTTTGAAACTGGTTCGACCACCATGATTTTTCTATTCCCAAACCCCCCAATCGTCCCTGCAGAATTTGGAAAACGGGAAAAACTTAGATTCCCTTTTTTTTTTTTTAGGCCAAACCCGCCTCCAAAATGTTTTCCTTCCCCATTTCCCCTTGTATAAGCTTTCTCCGGGTTTGGGGAGAAATGGGTACAGGCTATAGCTTAGGGTTTCGGGTCTTTTCCAAAAGGGGTGGGAAGGAACAGAGTTATTTTAAAAAACCCCCCGGGGGACTGTTTCAGCTATTAAAAAATGTTCCCCCTCGATTCATTAAACTCCATTAAAGGGAAATTAGGTAGGGGGTTCGGGATTGGGTGGGGGGGGCCCCGGTTGGTTTGGTAGACTTCAGGCAGCTAGGAGAAACCCTTTGGGAAAATTGGTTGGTAGACCCCAGGTAGTTTTGGTAGACTTAGGTAGATAAAATTGTAGGTCCAGGTCTTTGTTTTGGTTTTGGGGGCCCAGGTAGGCATGTTAGGTTTCTTTTGGGCCCCGGTTGGTAGGTAGTTTCCCCAGGGAGAATTGTAGGTAGGGAAAAGGGTTTTTACCTTTTCCCAAGCTGTAGGTAGGCCTTTAAAGGGAGCTATGTTGGGTTGGGGCTGTTGGTGGGCCCCAGAAGCTAGGTAGGTAGGTTGTTTTTAGGGGCCCCCAGGGGCCTTGGTTTTTTGGGAAAGTTGGCTTTAGGTAGGGATCCAGGTTTCTAGGTAGGCTGTTTAAAAGGGTTTCCCAGGTAGCTAGGTAGGCTGTAAAGGGAGGCCCCAAAGGGAGTAGGTAGGTGGCTTTTTAGGGGGGATGCCCCCCCACCAGGCCCTGTTCTGAACGTGGGCCTCCTGTTTGGGAGCAGGGGCCCCTTGCAGCCAAAAAAAGACTGCTTTTTGGAGTGGTTTCCACCACTGATTGGCACCCTATATAAGCCTTATCTACACTCACCGGCCACTTTATCAGGTTTTTCCCCCATGCCCCGTAACGGGTTTGGGGCCCCCCTTTTTCCTTCAGAAAATCCTAATTCTTCTGGGTAGATTTTCCCCAAGGGGTTTGCAACGTTTCCCAAAATTTGGGACCAAGGGGCCCAAAGGGAAAAGGGGCCAAGAAAAATTTTCCCCCACACCATGGGCACCAACCCCCACCCGCTCTGAAATGTTTATACAAAGGGAGGGTGGGGTGCTGCTTTTTTTGTTGTTGACGCCAAATTTGCCCTACCATCCGGAAAGCCGGGAGCGAAAACGGGACTCCCCAGGGGCAGGCAACGTTTTTTTCCCAATTTTTTCTACTTTTCCCAAAATTTTGATGGCTTGGGGGAAATTGGAGCCTCAGTTTCGTTTTTTCTTAGCGAAAAGGGTTGGCACCCGGTGTGGTCTTTGCTGCTGTAGCCCATCTTTCCCCCAAAATTGGGGTTTCTGGGGCCCTTCAGAGATTGCCTTTTTTTCCCGCCCAAAACCTTTTGGGTTTTTAAAGGGTGGGTATTTGAGGGCCCCTGTTTTCCCTTTTTATCAGCTCGAATCCATCTCCCCCCTTTCCTTTGAAACCTTTGGTTCAAAAAGGCATTTTTCCCCCCACAGGATGCCCGCTTTTTCACTGGATTTTTTTTTTCTTTTTTGGACCTTCCCTGTAAACCCATAGAGGTTTGGGTTTTGCGGGGGAAAAAAACCCCGGGAGATCAGGGCGTTTCTGAAAAAAACTCAGACCAGCCCCCTTTTGGACCCAAAAAACCAAAGCCACGTTAAAAGGCAATCAAATTTTCCCCTTTTTTACCCAAAACTGATTTCTTTTGGTTTTGAGGGTACGGAGATTGTCTTGACCATGTCTACATGCCTAAATGCACTGAGTTGCCGCCATGTGATTGGCTGATTAGAAATTAAGTGTTAACGAGCAGTTGGACAGGTGTACCTAATAAAGTGGCCGGTGAGTGTATATGCAATTGTAATACTATTCACCTCCTCAATGACAGTAGGCACTTGTGCAATCTCCCCTGTATGGTACTATAGCTCTCCTGCTTGCTGGTGGGACTGGTTCGTAATTTGTGTGAAGCTATGTACTAAGCAATCACTTACCTTCTAATTACTTCTCTCTTGTAACACTGGGGCCTTTATTGGCTCCTACTGGGATTGGATTTTTTACCTGTCTTTGCAGCAATATGTGTTGCTTTTTTTCTTTGATTATAGGTTAATAATGCCACATTTTTCAGTAAAATTCTGCTTTAGTAAATACTAAACTTCTTTAGTAAATACTAATACTACCTGCCAAGAAGCAACAATCCTGGAGCATTTTGGTATTAAATGTTGGTGGTTTCCCTGTTATTTCTCCTAGATATTTGTTACCAATCTGTCAGATTGGTGATACCAATTGGTGCTGTTACCCTGCATGGTCAAATCAGTGTTGACAGAGTCAGTGTGTGCAGGACACACCTCTTTAAATACTAGAATGGTAACACTCACCTGACTGATTCAGTTATACATTTCTAGTAGAAATAACAGAAGAACAGCACAACACAGTTATAAGAGAAGATGCACTAAAATTGCGATTTCAAAGGAAATACAATTATTTACTATAATAGGCATGCAAGAAGATTTCAGGGATCTTCTTTAGGATAATGCCAGATTTCAGTAGGCTTTGTACTTATATCTGTGTCTAGAGTTTTAACGGCATGTGCAAATGCATGCAAAGCGAGCTATATTTTTAGCTATATCCATATTATATTTGCCTGTTCATCTGTGTGGAAAAAATAAAACTCTAAAAAAAAAACATTCTTCTGGTATCTGCTATATTTACTCATAGTTTCCCTGTGCCTTGTGTTCAACCTCACCCTACCAAGTTGAATACCTTGCTTTCTAATTCCAGTACAAACCAGGTATTATTTTCCAACAAATCATGTGTGCCTGTTGTCTTTTGGATTAATTATTTGGAAGTCGTCTAAAATAATTACAGTGGGAAGGTCTAAGGTTTACTTTCATACGAGTCTTCCTTTTCGATCCTAAACAACTGTACATAAATAAAATGTATTGTTACAATCCAACAGTATCCATAGTATACATGTTTGTATAAAGCTTAAATAAGTAACATTTATAAGTAATTTTGATTTGCAATCAAGAAATCTATATCCATAAGAGATTTCCCTAGATCAATGTGTTCACATGTAACATAAGGACATGAGCACTTTAGCTGGCGTGGGCCTCTTTTAATAAAATTCAGGGCTTCAAATGGTTAACCAACTAGCAATAGATACACCATATCGCCTCTCTTTCACTACTGGTTACAAACCTACTTTTTTCCATATCGCAAATGTCTATGTTCTGGAAATCCAACCCCCGGCCTCTTATCTACTACGTTTTCCAACCATTACTCTTCCATCACCCTTACGTCTCTGCTCAGATTAGGACTTTCCCTGATAAACGCCTCCTATCTTGGCCAATTATTCACTTATTCCGGTGAGCCAAAAGGCTAGAGGAATCAGTAGTTACATCGGAGCAGGAGAAGCCAGCTGCAATACATTTCTACTACACCAAACTGAATATTTAAACACTACAATATCTCAAGCCATTAACTAATATTTCCTTTGCTTGCTGAAGTGTTTCAAACTTTTCCCCTCCTTAAGAAAAAAGATTATGTGTTAAACCGAGCATTGGCTTCAATTTAACGTCTCAAGGTGTTGAGAAGTGGATTTGATTGCAAAGATCTGAGAAGGTACAGAGACACTGAGAGCTATTGCTGATGTCCATCGCTAATCGTGTGTTCTGAATATGAACTGCATAACATGATATGATGCACAGAAATGCAGTATTTAGTATCGGTCAAGTATCATCAGGCTTTCAATTGTCTAGTCACGATCAAGTTAAGTGGCCTTTAAAAGAATATACAAAAAAATTGTTTTAATAT
This sequence comes from Phyllomedusa bahiana, assembly GCA_025379985.1. Classification (NCBI taxonomy): domain Eukaryota; kingdom Metazoa; phylum Chordata; class Amphibia; order Anura; family Hylidae; genus Phyllomedusa; species Phyllomedusa bahiana. The sequence continues at coordinate 38,238 of JAODAL010016177.1, read as the reverse complement.
ATTTTTACCAGAATTTTTGCGAAACTAACAATGGAATTCGCAATCAAAGGTTCACACTGTATCAGATGCAGTAGTCCTACTTTTATTATAAAATGTTGATAAAACTATAAACAGCTCTTATAGGTTGACAATATAATTGAAGTATCTCGCAAAAGTGAGTACATCCCTCATATTTTTGCAAATATTGTACTATATCTTTTCATGGAACAACACTGAAGATATGACACTTTGATATAATGTAAAATAGTCAGTGTACAGCTTGCATAAAAAATGTAAATTTGGTGTGACCTCAAAATAATTCATCACACCATCAATGTCTAAACCACTGGCAACAAAAGTGAGTACAACTCTAAGTTAAAAATGGACAAATTGTACGCAGTTTGCCATTTCTCCTGCACTGTTTCATGTGACTCTTTAGTGTTTTACAAGGTCTCAGGTGTGAATAGGGAGCAGGTGTGTTAAATTTGGTGTTATCTCTCTCATACCGGTCACTGAAAGTGCAACATGTCACCTCAGGGCAAAGAACTGTCTGAGGATCTGAAAAAAGAATTGTTTGCCTACATAAATATGGCCTAAGCTATAAGAAGATTGCCAACACCCTGAAACTGAGCTACAACATGGTGGCCAAGACCATACAGCCGTTTAACAAGACAGCTTCCACTGAGAACAGGCCTTGCCATGGTCGACCAAAGAAGCTGAGTGCACATGTTTAGCGTCATATCCAAAGATTGTCTTTTCAAAACAGACCCAAGAGTGCTGCCAGCATTGCTGCTGAGGTTAAAGGGGTGGAGGTTCAGCCTGTCAGTGCTCAGACCATACACCACACACTGCATCAAATTGGTCTGCATTGATATCATCCAAGAAGAGAGCCTCTTCTAAAGATGATGCACAGTATCCATAAACTTTTTGCTGAAGCAAGCAGACTAAGAACAGGGATTGCTGGAACCAGTCCAATGGTCTGATAGCCCAAGATAACTTATTTGGTTCAGATTTTCAACATTTGGGGGGGAACCAGGTAAGAGTACAGGATTGTGTCTTACCTACATCAAGCATAAGGGGGGGAGTTATGGTTTGGGACCACATGAGTGCTTCCAGCTGTGAAGAGCTACAACTAATTAAGGGAACAATGAATGCCAGCATGTACTGTGTATTATTCCTCCTTTACAACTGGCCCCAGGGCATATTCCAAATGGAATACCCAATCGCCCTTCTAGATGACCCTCCCTTGCAAAAAGAAAAGGGGGTTAAGGTGGACTGGCCAAGCAATCTTCAGACCTAAATCCTATTTTTTCTGTGGGCACCCTCAAAACGAAGGTGGAGGACACAAGGTCTCTAGACACACCACCCCATGATGTCCATGGAGGGATGGAAGAAGATTCCATGGAAAACCTGGAAGCTCTTGTAAATTCCCCTGCCCAAGAGATTTTTAAGCCCCTTTGGGAAAATAAGGTAAAACTTTAAATTTTTGACATTTGGGCACAATTCCCCCCTTTTTTACTTGGGGTGTACTCACTTTGTGTCATGGTTTAGAAAAGCATACAGACTACTTTACATTTTTTTAAAAGTGTCATATTTCATGTTGTCCCATGAAAAATATAATATTTACAAAAATGTGGGGGTTACTCACTTTAGGGGAATACATATTTTTTGCCTTAGGAAGGGGGAACAGGGGTAAAAAGCAAAGCCACCAGGAAGAGAAAGCGAGGGGAAAACATTGGGAATTTTCGGTCAAAGGTTCCTTTCCCAAAAAAAAAAACAGACACAATGGACATTAATCATCAAAAAAACAAAAAAAAGGCCCACACTCACAGCTCAAAGGTGGACTGAAACGAACCCATAAAGCGGAAAAAAACCCCCCTCCCCCCTAGCTACTTGGGAAAGATAAACGGGTGCGTTTTTGCACAGATCAAAAATACCGATAAGACAACCCTCACCACCTTAAATACATGAGAAATGGCGTACAAAGGGTGCTATTAAATGCAGATACTTGGGGTGCCCATGTGGCTTACAGCCTATTACCCACTACATTCGATTGGGGGGCTCCCACACTTTTTGGGTGTCCAACACAAAAACAGACCCCCTGCTCCCCAGTACTTTTGGGGAAAAAAAATGGACATACTGTAAAAATATCAAATATGCGGTATTAGTTAATACAGTGGCCACTATATGCAAGCCTACAAGCCCCGTCAAGGCTCCTCATTTCTTGCAAGTCCCACCACCAGTTTGTATTCTTGAAGCAATCTGCCAATCAGCATAGGTCCAATTCTGATAATGCAGTAAAAATGTAAACTCTTTTTGCCGCTGCAACTTTTTTAGCAGAGGTACACTTACCATTTGTCGGTTTTGGAGTCCCAAATGCAGCAGGAATCTCTAAAGTGTTGTTTTAGACACATGTCTGGTGACCCCCTGATTCATTTTGGCAGTGAGCTGCTCAACTGTAGTTTGAGAATCCAACTTGCGCACCTTCATAGCCGACAATGGCATTTACAGTAGTGCTCCAGTTTCCACATTGCTTATCTACAATCGTCGCATTTGTCCACCCACAATGCACTTTCACAACAGCAGCACGCAAACTGTTCACAAACTGCATGATTTTAGAAATGCTGCCACCTTTGCCCTGAATGCCAATATTCATGCCTTTTTCAACTCTGATAAATCATCCTTTTTATACATGTCAGCAACAAGGGTTATGTGTGCAGACAACTTATCAAACACATATACTGTATACCCACCAAGCCAATTTACCATACGTAACTTTCTTCATGAGCTAGCTAACATGTGCTGCTGACTTTGAAAATTAGAAGTGGACATAATAATGGGACTTGACTGTGTATATAACAAGAAGTTCGGAGTCCAAATCAATTGGGTTAATGATGTGTTATAAATTGCACTGTCTGATCATATTAAAATCCCGGGAAAAGCCTGTTTCCCAACCCTTCTTTATGGTAACATTTTCAAAATTTCTCTCACAATATTTGAATTTAAATTTGTGATCAGTTCCAGTTTCTATTATTTTTTTTTACTTCTTTTAGATTATGAACTCTCAAAATGTAGAACTGCTTATTTTGTACAATGGTTCATACATGTTTAACCTTCCGCAGGGATTTCTGTTTACATCACATTCGTTTTTTCCTCCATGCCTTTCAGGAGCCATAATAAGGGTTTGCTTTTATGGAGTTTACTTGGTGGTATAAATGACATTTTATCTTTTTTTTTTTTTAAAAAGTTGTATGTTTCCCTTTAAAGGATTTTCGTTGTGTTTTAGTACTTTAAACAAAATAAAAGCATTTTCTATTTTTTATATTTGCACTGCACTACCATTATCTGAGACCTATAACTGTTTTTATTTTGCGATTTACAGACCTGATTGATGGCTTGTTTTTTGCAGGTTGTTGTTTTTAGTGGTATCATTTCTGAGTATTTGTGACCTTTTAATCATTTTTTTCCAATTTTTGGGGTATGCAAAGTGCCCAAAAACACCGTTTTGGTGTTTGGTATTCTTTCCTACTGAGTTCTCTGTATGAGATAAATAATGTTATTTTAAAATGGTCAGTTTTTTTATGGTTTGTGGGTATACCGATTATGTTTAACTTTTCTATTTTTTTTTTTTTTGTAAAATGGCAAAAGTGTTTAAAAAACAGTTTTGAACTTTTTTCTATTTTTAAAACTTTTTTGTTTTCTTTTTTTTGTTTTTTCATCCCCTTTGAGTATTTAAAACCCTTTTAGAAAACATATTGCAAAGGATGGGCAATTTTTCTCAAAAATTCGTTCGGTCACTTCCCCGAATTTTTCCGACAAAATTCGTTTGTCCGAATTATTTGGGCACAAAAACATTTAAAAAAACAGCTATTCCAGGCCCCCAGAGCCCGGTGCTGTAGAACGTTGTGCCAGCTTAAATATGCGGGGGGGAGCTTGGTTTGGTCTTCATAAAAATTTTTTTTTTAGTATGACCGCACATGATGCGCCGCTTTTAGAATCGTTTCATATAAAAGGGCCCGGGGCACTTAGGGGGGGGCAAAAATGACCAAAAAAACTGAAGCGGGAAACGTCCCCTTAAAAGTCATGGCAAAAAAAGCGGGGAAAAAAAAAAAACTGAGAGTCAGGGCAACATTAGTACAGGTGTGGAGGTGACGGGGGCAGCCACAGCAGCTGAGGTCGACATGGCCAAAATGACATTTGGAAGGGGAAAAACATACCCAGGCCGCAGATGGCAAAAATGCCAGGTGGAGGTCAGGGTGGCACAGCGAGGTCGGGGAGGGCACAATGACAAATTCGGAGCTGGCAAAAAAGGAGTGGGCCAAAAGAGGGTAAAATGACACAGTGGGAGGGCACGGCGGAGCAACAGCGCACATAAGGTAGACAGTGGCACAATGACACAGTGTGGAGGGCAGGGGCAGCAGCCACATCACAGCAGAGGTCAACAGTGCACAATGACAAATTCGGGAGGGGCAAAACGGGAGTAGGCCCAGTGTGGGGGGCACGGCACACCACGGCAGCACAGAGTCAACAGGGCAAAATGACACAGTGGGGGGCCGACAATCACAGCACACATGAGGTCAGAGAGGGGCACAATGCTTCTGCAGGGGGCAAAATAGTATTAGGCCACAGAGCGGCACAATGCTAAAGAGCGGGGCACGGCGGCCAGCATGGGGGTCGGCAGGGGCACAAGAAGAAGGGGGAGGTGATGACAGGGGAAACAGCATGAGGTCAGAGAGTGGCACAATGACATTCGGGAGGCGGCAAAAACAGTACCGGGCCCAGAGTGGCAAAATGACACAGTTGGATGTCACGCAACAGCAACAGCACAGCAGCTTTCACATAGAGGCACAAGACAGAGTGTTGGGGTGGGGGGCAATACCAGTCCCGGTAAAGCGGGGGTACGAGGGAGAAACTATCAGCAATGTTGGCTCAGGCGGTGGGGCATCAGAATAGTGGCGGGGCGGTATTTTGAACCCGCTGACCCCAAAGGGCTTTGGGTGGTGGAAATCCTGGCCGATCCACCCTGATTCATCTGACAAAGGTCCGTTCAACTTTCCCCGTGGACAAGGGGGGTTCCCTTGGGTAACGATGGCCCCCCGCTGCACTGAACACCCGCTCGTCCCACACTACGGGCCGGGAGGACAGCTTCCCCACTGAAAACTCGGCAAGTGGGGCCACACATCCATTTTGGCTCCCGTATCCAGCGGATCTTCAAACTGGGGGGGCAGGTGTGTCCAGTGGGCCCCAAAACCCTGTTGGTTCGGGAAGCCCATGTCCTCTGTGCGCTGCGGGTGACTGCCCTCCTCACAGGCGGGGAAGGGAAGTCTCATTAGGACCCAGACTGGGTTTGCTAAATGGAGCGGTACTGCCCCTACCCCCCCACCTTCCCCCAGCAGCCGCGGCGAAAAGTGAGCCGGGGAAACCCCCCCGGGTAAACCCTTCAGAGGGGGGAGGGCCCGCACAAGCACGGCCAATGATTAGGAGGATTTCCCCAATATTTGAGTTTGTCTTCCCTTCAATAGCTGGAAAAAGGGCTCCCATTTTGGACCGGTAGCGGGGTCCAATAGGGGGGGGAACCCCAGAAGTCATCCCTCTCCGGGATGCTGACTATTGGGGCTGTCACTACCCGGGCAAATAAGCATCCCCTGGGGACATCTGCAAAAGTGACTCCGAGGGCTCCCGCCCCCATTTCCACTGTAAGCCAGGGTGCGGGGAGTACTGCCTCGTCTTCCTCATTCCATCCACCTCCCCCAGTGCTCCTGGTCCTCCTCCTTGTCACCTGGAAAAAACCCACTCTTTTCACCAAACAATGCTTCTGCTCCAATGTCCTCCTCCTCCCCCTCCTCCATTCAGTCCCCCCCCCACCAGGGGGCCCGAATTATGCCACATCCCCAGTCCCCCCCCAACGATTTTTAAAGTTTTTTTCCGGGACATGAAGGGGGAATGAGTTATTCATCCCTAGTCGGCGACTGAAAAATAATGGCCCCTCGAAGGGCCTCAAAAAAGGGGCGGGTGTCACGCATGAGCTCCCAGGGCTGAATAAAAGTTACACAGGGAGTACTTCTTTCTGCCTGGATAAAAAAAAAAATGTTAATGCCTTTCCTGTTCATACAGCGTCCAACTGGCAGCTGGAATTCCCGGGGGGAAAAACATCGCTTTCAGAGCGTTTTTGGGGGAGGCCGTTCTCCCGCTGCAACTCGGGGGGGTTTTCCCGGGCTTTGTACGAATGGATAAAGTAAATGCAAGTTTCCTGGCCTTTTAGATGTTCGAAAGGGTGGAAACTTCAGAACCTTTTTAAAACCAGATTAAAACAGTGCGCCATGCAGGGCGCGGGCCCACCCTCCTCGGGCGGCACACCATTTTCCCCCCATTGTCCGTCACCAGGGTTCCGTTTTTGCAGTTGGCGGGGAGAAAGCCACACATCGATTTTTTGCTGCATGACGGGGACATTCCTCCCCTTTTTTGACTTCGTTCGCCGAGGCAAGCTAGGTGAAAACTGCGTGACACCCCCTGTCCCCTAACATGTGGAAAGAGGAGCAGTACTTTGGGGGCTGAAGGGGTGGTGGTGGTGGGGAGGAGGAGGCGGACTTTGGGGCCAGGAGCACAGTTTGAAAACGTGGGGGAGAAAGGGGCGTCTCCTGCCCAAATTTGTTGGTGTGCCGGGCAGGAAGCACTTTCACCCAGGGGCCCGAAAAGGGACATGTATCCCCTGCCGATTCGCCCCAGACTCCCGCTGCCGTGTACCTTGAACAAACCGATAAGCTAAAGGACTGACCCAATTCTGTTCTAATTTTTTGAAGTGGGTACTGTTTTTTTGGAAAAGAAATTACGGTTGGAACTTCCACCGGCTCGGCACAAGCCATTAGTTCTCTAAAGGGGTAGGTCCACCATTTGGAAAGGGGGAAAACTGCATACCAACAACTTGGAAGGAGCACGGTCGTGCTGCACCTTTGGATTTTTTGGACCTACTGTTGCTCTTTACAATCCCCTCTCTGAACGACCTGGCCCATGATAGCGAGGAGCAGGAGCATTTGGAGGGGGAAGGATGTCAAAGAAAACAGCCCCCCCCTTTGCAGAGGTGGTGGAGCCTTACTGGCTGAAATGGCATGCGTGCCACTGGCCGTGGTGCGCGCGGCAGGATGGACCACCACACTGAGCCCGTTTCCCCCAGGCCCCCGGATGGTACCTGCATGTGTTACCAGGGCCTTTGTCCCAACTTAGCTCCCGGCCACGCTTCACTTTCTCCCACAGATTCACATATACCCATTTGGGCTCCTTGGTGTCTTAGCAAAGAACTGCCCACCCCCGAGTACTTTTTTTAAACCGAAAAGGGCCCGCTGGTGATACTGCCGGCTGCCTCGCTGACCCCTGTGCCGCTACTGTCTTGGCCCTGCGAAGGGGGTTTTCAAACCCCCGGGGCCGCTTGGCCCCCCGACCTCACACGCTGCTACCCTGCTGACTAGGGCCAAAAACCCCACTTGTCTGCGCCGCTGCCTGACGCGCAAGCGCGCCCTCTTCCCCTGACGATGATAAGCCCTTGCTTCCCCCGGCCCCCCAATGCGGTCGGCTACATATCATCTATTTGTTTTTTCATGTCACTACGTCCTCACACCGGTCTTGGAAACCGAGGCGCCCTTCACCACATACCTCCCATGCCACTCCCAAAATCTTTACTTTGCCGCCTACCAAAACTGGAAATTGGGCCCCTTTTCTTCGCTGCCAAGAGCTGCTGACTGCCCCCTCAAATTGTTCATCCTGCTATATAGTGGCGCTGAGCCCGCCCCACATAGTAGACCCCTGGTGGGGGGAGTTGGATGGGACAGAGGGGGGAGGAAGGTGAGGGCCGCTGACCCGCCCCGGGGCCAAAGCCAACTAAGTGTTTTGTTGGGGTTTCCCACCGACTCTTGGCGGGGGTTGTCAATTCTCTGGGGGAAAAGGGGATGCCCTAGTAAACCCAATCAAACCCCTTTTGGGTTGCTGAACAACACACGCGCTAGAGACAGGGGCATTTTGGGCCTCCCGGTGACCCCGCTGCACGCCCCTTTGTGCTGCGACCGGGGCCCCCGTTTCAAAAATTTTTGGCCACTGCCACTCGTTTTGCGACCGCCCCTCTCTGTCTGACAATGTTTGTTCAAAATGTACAGACACTGTTTGATAAAGCTATCTGTAATGATAAATAACACCCTGTTTTTGACTCCAAATAAACCCCATAAAAATTTTGGGGTAACTCTTGGTATAAATTGCGCCCCAAAAAATTGCCGGGAAAAAATTTTATTTGTTGTGTGTTTACAAGCACTGTGTTTTTTACAAAAATGTAAAAGCACAAACAGGTTTAAATTTAAACCTTCGCTTGGAATTATGCTACAAGAAAAATGTATTTATTTGGGGTGTTGAAAAACGGTTTATTTTGTCAGCACAGCAGCAAAACAACGCTTAATAACCCCTGGATGTTAAACTGCGCAATAGAATTGAGCCACCACAAACTAGTAGCTTTTAGCGTGTTACCAAAGATGTCTTTTCAAGACACAACAAGAGTGTGCCAGCAATTGCTGTGAGGTTTTAGTGGGTGGAAGGTTCAGCTTAGTGCTCAGACATACACCACACACTGCATATAATTGGCTGCATTGAAACCAAGACGAGTCTCTTTAAATGATGCTACATAGTCCATAAACAGTTTGCTGAAGAACAAGCAGATAAGAACTGGATTGCTAAATTCCTATGGTTGATGAGACCAAGATAAACTTATTGGTATCAGTGTGTCAAGATGTGGGTGGGATACAGGTGACGATACAGAGCATAGTGTGTCTTACCTAAGTCAAGATGAAGGTGGGAGTGTCATGGTTGACCATGAGTGCTTCAGCTGTTGAGGCTACAACAATAAGGAACAATGAATATGCCAGATAGTACTGTGTCATTATTTCTCCTTTCACAACTGGCCAGCAAGCAGTATCCAACTGGTAATACCCCAATGCACCTTCTAGATGACATGCTTGCTAAAGAAATGAGGTTAAGTGCGACGGCAGCAATTTCAACTAATCTATTGTATCTGTGGGGCTTCTCAAACGGAAGGTGGAGGAGCAATGGTCTCTAGCACACACAGCTCATGATGTCATATGGAGGAGTGGTAAGAAGATTCAGTGACCTGTGAAGCTCTTGTGAATTACATGCCACAAGAAGATTAAGCAGTGCTGTGAAAATAATGGTGCACATTAAATTTTGCACACTTTGGGCACAATTCGCCCATTTTTATTAGGTGACCACTTTGGTATGTTTTGACAAGCTATCATGACTACTTTACATTGTTAAAGTGTCAAAATCTTCAGTGTTGTCAGCGAAAGATATACAATTATTTCAAAAAAAGAGGGGTGTACTCACTTTAGTGAGATACTATACATTTTGCCTTATGGAAGGTGAACAGGGAGTCAAAAGCAAAGCCACACAGGAGAGAGAAAGCAGAGTGGACATACATTGGAGAATCTTCAGGTCAAAGGTTTCCTTTACAGAAACAACCAGCACAATGGGACCTTAATAACCTCAAAAAGACACAGAAAAGGCCACTCACAGCTATAGGCTGGACTGATAACTGACCAGTAAAGCTGCAACGCTGGCCCCATATGTCCTTGGGAAGTAAAATGTGCATTAACTGATTGACTGATGCAAAAGGTACCAAAGAAACCACTCACATCACTTATACATGGATTGGCGATACAAAAGGGTGTATTAATGAGTACGTGTGTGCACCATGGGCAAACAGCTAATTACGCCTCTATTGATTGGGGAGCTGCAACTTTTTGGGTGTCCAACACAAAATACAGACACTTGCTCCCAGATTTTGGGCAAAAAACTGGAATACTTGTAAAATATAAATATGCGGTATTAGTTAATACAGTGGCCACTATATGCAAGCTACAAGCCAGTCAGGTCTCATTCATTGCAAGTTCCACCACCGTTTGTATTCTTGAAGCAATCTGCCACTATCCAATTTGATAATGCAGTAAATAGTAAATCATTTTGCCGCTGCAACTTTTTAGCAGAGGTAACTTACATTTGTCGGTTTTGAGTCACAAGCAGCTGAAATCTCTAAAGTGTTGTTAGACACTGTCTGGTGACCCTGATTAATTTGGCATGAGCTGCCAATGTAGTTTGAAATCCAACTTGCGCACTTCATAGCCACAATGGCTATACAGTTGTGCTCCGTTTCCACATTGCTTACTACAATTGTCGATTTTCCACCCACAATGCACTTCACAACAGCAGCAGCAAATTTCCAAACGATGTTAGAAATGTGCCACCTTTGCTGATGAATATTATGCTTTTCAAACTGATAAATCATTTTTTGTACTGTCAAACAAGGGTTATGTTGCAGACAACTCTCAAACACACTATAACTGTATACCCACTGGATGCAAATTTACCATAGTACTTTTCATGAGCTAGCAAACTATGTGCTGACTTGAAATAGAAGTGGAATATAATGGACTTGATGTGTATATACAAGTTCGGAGTCAAATCAATTGGGTTAAATGATGTGTAAAATTAGCACTGTTGTAATTAAAGTCCCAGAAACATGCCTGTTTGCCAAACTTTCTTTAAAAGTTACTAGTTTATATTTTCAGCACACATTGAATAAATTTTGATCGTTCCAGTTTCCTATTATTTAAATTTACTTCTTTAATTAGAATTCAGCAAAATGTGAATGGTTTTGTATTGTACAATGGTTCATACATGTTTAACCTTCCGCAGGGATTTCTGTTTACATCACATTCGTTTTTTCCTCCATGCTCGTGAGCATATAGGGTTTGCTTTTATGGAGTTTACTTGGTGGTATAAATGACATTTTATCTTTTTATTTTTATTAAAAAGCTTGGTATGATTCCATTGATGGAGTTTTCTTGGTTTTAAGACTTAGAACCCCAAAAAAATGCATTTTAATTTAATCATATTTGCACTGCACTACCATTATCTGAGACCTATAACTGTTTTTATTTTGCGATTTACAGACCTGATTGATGGCTTGTTTTTTGCAGGTTGTTGTTTTTAGTGGTATCATTTCTGAGTATTTGTGACTTTTTAATCATTTTTTTCCAATTTTTGGGGTATGCAAGTGCAAAAACCAGTTTTGAGTGTTTGGCTTCTTTCCTAACTGTGTTTGCTCATAGATAAATAGCATGTGATCTTAATAGGTCAGATTTTATGCTAGTGGTGATACATTATGTTTAACTTTGTTTTTTTTTTTTTTTGTAAAATGGCAAAAGTGTTTAAAAAACAGTTTTGAACTTTTTTCTATTTTTAAAACTTTTTTGTTTTCTTTTTTTTGTTTTTTCATCCCCTTTGAGTACTTAACCACTAAGAGACATGATTGCTTATACACTATTCTGAAACAAATAGTAATATGGCTCTACTATTACACCCTTCCTTAGGCAGGGCATGCTTGGACTGGCCCACTCAGGAACAGGGGAAAACCCTGGTCGGCCCCTGAGCATGGCAGACCTGGAGTTTCTTTTAAACTGCACATATATCCTTGGGAGAGGAGGGAAGAAAAAGAAAAGACACAAAAAGCATGTACAGTAGCTGTAGGAGGTGCCCTCAGAAACAACTGTACTGGTGAGCTCAGAACTCCAGTACAACACCGAGGCAGGGTATAAAAAGACTGGTAGGATGGCAGGCCTCCTGGCTGCAATGATAACCATTCAGCACTCCATGATCATCAGACTGAGAGGACCAAAAAGCCTTTCTGCCATGTAAGGAGACAGCAGAATCCTGAGTGGCACATGGTAGTTAGAGGGCCCACAGTATGATGCCACAGTATGTTTCTAATCCTTTAGATACCACAGTTGCATTAACTGTGGCATTTAAATGGTTAAATGTCTGTGATCAGAGTTATCTACGATCCTGATCATTAGTGACAGATCGTTGCTGTAATTAACAGCTGTTACATGCTGTGTATGGAGGAAGCTCAGTGAGTAAGCCTGTTTCATACTTTGTTACTGATGTTATGACGTAAATATATGGCAAATGTTGTTAAGGGATTAATAGAAACACAGCAGCACACATAAAGCCAAGTCACATAAGGCAGTCACTAAGCTAGTTTCTGAGTATGCGCAGATTTTAGTTACATTTAAATTCCTGTAATCTGGGGCAAATTGTTTGATGAAGAGATCAGGTCTAACCAAGAGAACTCTAAATAAACAAAAATGTGACAAACTGAGTTATTGAAGAGGTGACATCCTATAAGGTGCTATGCTTATAAGTCACCTAAGTCTTCAATAAAATCTATTTATTGCATGGCTGTGGGCTGTAAGCAGATGTTAGATACAAACATGATTAATTCTGCAACTTGGAAAACCTATTAAATTAAACTAAATATGTGTTTTAAAATACAGTATAATAAAGTTCAAATAATTAAATTAGGAAAGTAACACTATTACATGTTGCCTGAGGCATCAACAATATGTGACTAGTTCCAGGATGACCATCTAGTGACTAGATTCTAGTCCATTAAAAAAAAAACAAGTGTTTGATACACTGCTTGGAAACTCTGCAATCAGAAAAACCATGACGGCATGGCTCTTTGAGCGATGGAGGTGGGTTCTGCTTGTGAATTTGTCATACTTCAAATGGGCACATTGACACACAGAGCATTTTCTTCACTATCCTGTGGTACATCTTCTCAAAGGAAAACTAGCTTGGTGTGAGCTAGATTTAGAGACATGAAACTTGGACATGGAGTATATTGAATCTCACCAGTCTTCATCCTTAACCCATGCACATATACAGTTGAAATCATACATTTACAAACACTATATAAAAAGACACATATGCATGTTTTTCTCACTATCTGACATGAAATCAGAATAAACCTTACCCATTTTAGGCCATTTGGGATTAAAATTATTTATATTTGCCAAATGCCAGAATAATGAGAGAAAGAATTATTTAAGACATTACTTTCTGCAAAATCAAAAGTTTACATAAATGTCATTAGTATTTGGTAGCATTGCCCTAAAGCTGTATGACTTGGGTCAAGGGTTTTTGATATCCTTCTACATGCCTCTCACAATAGTTGGTAGGAATTTTGGCCCATTTCTCCTGACAGAGCTGGTGTAACTGAGCCATGTTTGTAGGTCGCCTTGCTCACACCTGCCTTTTCAGCTTTGCTCAAAAAATTTTCAATAGGATTGAGATGAGGGCTGTGTGATGGCCACTCCAGAACATTGACTTGGTTATCCTTAAGTCACTTAGTAACCAGTTTTGCAGAATGCTTCAGGTCATTGTCCATTTGGAAGACCCATTTCTGCCCAAGCTTGAACTTCCTGGCTGATGTCTAGAGATGTTGCTTCAGTTTTGCGCATAATCATCTTTCTTCGTGATGCCATCTATTGTGTGAAGTGCACCAGACCCTCCTGCAGCAAAGCAAGCACACAGCATGATGCTGCCACCACCATGTTTCACTGCTAGGATGGTGTTCTTAGGTTTTCAAGCTTTTCTCTATTTCCTCCAAACGTAACGATGGTCATTATGGCCAAACAGTTCAATTTTAGTTTCATCAGACCACAGGACATGTCTCCAAAAATGTAGGTCTTTGTTCCTGTGTCCATTTGCAAACATTAATCTGGCTTTTATATGTTTATTTTGGAGCAATAGCTTCTTCCCGTCAGAGTGGCCCTTAAGCCCATGTTAATATAGTACTCATTTCACTGTGGATATTGACACAATATTACCAGCTTCCACCAGCATTTTCACAAGTTCTTTTGCTTTTGTTATTGTTATGATATGCACATGTTGGACCAAATCACATTCTTCTCTGAGACACAGAACCCATCTCTTTCCTGAGCGGTATGATGACTGGACATTCCCATCTTGTTTTTACTTGTGTATAATTGTTTGTACAGATGAATGAGGCACCTTCAGGTATCTGGAAATTGCACCCAAAGATGATCCAGACTTGTGCAAGTCCACAATTCTCTTCCTGATATCTTGGCTGATTTCTTTAGACTTTCCCATGATGTTACACACAGAAGCAGTGTGTTTCTGGTGTGCTTTAAAATGCATCCACAGTTGTGTCTCTAATTAAACCTATCAAAAGCTTCCAAAAACATGACATCATCATATGGGCTGTCCCAAATTGTTTAAAGGCATAGTAATCCGAGTCTATGTAAACTTTTGACTTTGCAGATCTAAAATGGGTAAGGTTTATTCTGATTTCATGTCAGATAGTGAGAAAAACATGCATATGTGTATTTTTATATAATGTATGTAAACTTCTGGTTTCAACTGTATATGGTATTTCTTGCACAGATTTCCAGGTGATGGTTCTTTGAATAGTCAACTAGGAACTAGTCAACTAGGAACAGGCATATTGAAGCGAAGAACCTGACGCAAAGTCTGGAGTGTAGCTGTAAAGAGTGCACAGAAAGAGGTAGAAGGTGATGGGTGCAGGTACCATGTGTCAGGCAGGTGGTCACACCTGGATAGCAGGTGTGCGTGGATGTAGAATTCCTTCAAAAGCTTTGTAATGCAGCGATAACCACCAGGCAAGTATAGAATAAAACTTGAATCCTTTATTGGTAATGCAATAAAAATACGAGCGTTCCCATGAGCACACTGAATCCTCAAAGCATGAGAGACGGCTAACGCGTTTCGGGTGTTTGTTCACCCTTAATCAAACACCCGAAACGCGTTAGCCATCTCTCATGCTTTGAGGATTCAGTGTGCTCATGGGAACGCTCGTATTTTTATTGCATTTCCAATAAAGGATTCAAGTTTTATTCTATACTTGCCTGGTGGTTATCGCTGCATTACAAAGCTTTTGAAGAATTCTGATTACGTCTTGGACTCTGGACGAATGCGAGCTGATTCCACCATTACAGCTGGATTGTTTTTGGGGTGAGCTGACCTTTTGCTTGTTTCTATTGTGCGTGGATGTAGAGCCTGCCGGTGTGGTATGGCTTGGGGGTGTAGTGCACTAGTGCAGGAATATTTACTATTTTGCCATGAGCAAACAAACTCTATCTGTTCTCTACCTATAAAAAACTAAAACATAACTTTTATTATGTATAACACTTAACCTCTATACACACTATTTAAAAACATGATTTTTAACCTCTCAATTAATCCCTTTCTACTACTGAAGGAATAGCTCCTTTCTATTATCAAGTCTCTATTAACAGGAAAATCTTATATATACAGAAATTAACTAACTCCAGTCAGTGGTCCCCAGCATCCTACTTGGGCAGTCATCCCTAATCTAATGAACATAAAACATATAAGGTTTCCTTGTTATAACCTCTGCAGCGGGTAACACTTGAGTGCATAGTGATCAAAAGTCACTCTCTGTTCTCTTGCGAGATTCCCATTGTTTTGGAGACTATTTGACTAGTGCAGGAATAACCCCAGACACTTTTCAACTTTGGGATCTTGAAGACTTTACTCACAGGTGATTCTTAGCAGGTAGACAATTACTCAATGGGGTTTACACTAGAGATGAACGAATCGATTCTAAATGAAGCAAAAGCAGAAGTTCATGGCGATTCGTGGTAACAAATCTAAAATGGCCATAAGCACATGGCGTGACATGGGGCAAAGAACTATGTGAGGAAGAAAGGAATGCCCTCAATGACATGTGCAGACATGCAGCCAATCAGCAGCCTACCAGCTTCTGTGATAGGGCAGCCATGTTAAATTCTGCCACTTTTCACTGTGTCTCGTATACACAAGCTTCTCTCTATGGCAGTACTAGATTGCACTCTGTGCAAAATACTTCCGATTTTAGAGTTACTGGGGTGAAATACCTTTCAAATACACAGGTGTGTTTCATATACACACCTGTTCCTGAACCAGCGTTTTTTATTTTTGGAAATTGCTGTGGCAAAGAGTTAATTTTTTCACTTATTGTGGGGAACTCTGTGTCAAACCCAGTGTGTGTATTTCTGTTCTACACACATCTGAAATCCATCCAGTTCCATCTGTTGGGAAATTGTTATCTGTTGCAAAGAGTTAATTTGTTCATTTATTCTGGGGAACTCTGTGTCAAATCCAGTGTGTATTTGTCATAGACCCAAACATCTACATTAAACAGACTTTGTTTTATTGTAAATTTTTCATCAAATAGTATGTCAGACAGAGAGGTGGCAGGCCCTTCACATGGGAGTGGCACAAATGTTCCTGGAGCAGGCACAGGTTGCAGTACAGTAAGGGGACATCGCAGCAGGGGTGACTCGGCGACGCCAGAGCTACCAGTGACATCTAATGGCCGTGGGTTGACCACCAATCCAACGGTTGTTGAATGGTTAACTAAGTTATCCACTTCCTGCCAGATGACATCTGAAAAACCCAGCCAAGAGTCGGTGGGTTCGTCAGAAACAACCCTTAGTTGGCATGGCCAGGGAGCAGGTCAGGGCCCTCACCTTTCCTCAACCGAACTATGTCCCTTTCCTGTTCGGTTCCCTCAGCCAGAGTACTACTATGTGCTGTGGGCTCTGCACCACTATACACCGAGGATGAACTATTTGAGGACAGTGACCAGCTACTTGACAGCAAAGAGGTTGGGCAGACATCCACTGTTTCTTGCAGTAGGCTGGCAAATAGTGATGTGGAAAGTGGCATGGGAGGTTATGTTGCGAGTGGTCAGGCTCTGTACTGTTGAGGAGGACAGCAGTGACGGACAAACACTAATCAATGACGATGTAGCACTTGGGAGTCGGGTGAAGCAATGGCTACATCATCATCGTCGGGAGAAGAGGGAGGCAGCTTGCATATCAGGCAGCGTTGCAGCCAGCAAGTCGGTAGTGTGGCCGGGAGTCAGCAGGGTGGCAGCAGTGCGAAGTCGGGAGCCAAACGGCCATGGGTTAGACCACCCATTTCGCAGGTTCCTTCTGGCCCAGAAAGTAGCGGCGCCGTGTGGCAGTTTTTTCCAAGACACTGGAGGAGACGAACTATATGTAGAATATGTGGGCAGAAAGTGAAGTGTGGCCCGGGATCTAATGTTGGCACCACGGCTCTGCATCAACATATGCAGCGTCACCATCCAGTAGCCTGGGAGAAACATGTCCATTTACTTGTCATCTCTGTTTTGGATCAACTTCTGTTTCTTTTAGACTTTAGCAAATCTGACGGATTATTGACCGATTGAAAGCGGACAATGACGGATCAAAGGAAGGGCATATGATCTGTTACATCAATGCAAAATCACTGCCGACACCCTCTCCATTCTTTCAGGGGAGGGGGAGGCTCTAAATGTATCAGGGTTTAACAGAAAAGGTTCTGTCATAATCTGTGGAATCATCTGGAGTGCGCATAAAAGGAGTGCGCTCTTTGACACTATAGTGGAATCTTCGCCCTCAGCTTGGTTCTTTCTAGTTGGCGCTGACATGACCCTGTCAGACAGCGTTCCCATGTCAGTTATTTGGTGAGTTTTGACCCTGTAACTGCCCAGATAAGTGAAGTGTGAAGCGATTATAAGAGCAGCGCCTGTCATACTAAACAATACTTAAGGAACCTGATCTGCTCAACTTGCTAACAGAACCAAGCTGCTCAGCACATGGCAGACAGTCTTTTAACTGCAGCCTCTCACTTCCCCTCACAATGATTGGCTGCAGGCCTGAGCATGTTACTCTGTCTTAATGTGCCCTCCTGCTCTCAATAAAGTGCGAATCAATGAATCTCTTACTATCCCATATATACACAATATACAATTGATATACAGTACACTTCACATACATTACATACAGTACATTTATACAAATCACTTGTTTATAGTGGATGGTTCCACCTCCCTAAATAGCGGAGGATCATTACTTAAATAGCAGAAAGGACACAACATGTTGGAGGTTGATATGGAGCAGTAGTAAAATAAAAAAATAAAGCAAGTCAGGAGTTGATACAAGAAGTGGAACCACAGGTATCAAGAGAAAACCCAAGTACAAGACAGGAACATATTCCAGAAAGAAAGGCAAATGTCAAAATCAGGGTCAAATTCACAGGAACTTAGTCGATGGTCAGGAACAATCTGCCAGGCAGAGCATCAAACTTAATCTGTAGGCAACTGTGGCAAGGTGGAAAACCCTTTAAATAGACCAGCTGGTTAACATTTTAAAGAAGCCATGACAACAGGAAATGACTTCTGGATACGATATGTGCCTCCACTCACCAAGTTAGCCAAATCCCATATAAACACTTCTGAATAAATTCACAGCAAATTATTTTGGTGTCACAGCTTTATTTAAACCACTCTTATCTTGGGTGCCAGCGTACTAGAGGTGCTGCGGAACTATCGTCATTATACCTGGCAGCACTTGAGCTAAGTATCAGTCCACTTTTCTAATTTGGAAGTACATGGGTTTAGTAAAATGCGTTGTATATAGCGTATTCTTTTTCCACAGTGAGAGAAATTTTGAATCCCCTGATGAACCCTAGAATTGTATGGGGGAAACGCGTGGGGATAGCTGGGATTCAAAGGTGTCTATACACGCATGTAGTGGTATTGTCTGTCATTAAAGCGGAGCCGCTCTTTATCGGGGCGATTACTCCACTGGCAGTTTAATGCACAGTATGCTGTATCATCTAGGTATGCAGTGGTTTAACATATAGGGGTTTAGATATTAATATTTTAAATAGTCTAGTAAAAGTTATGTTTTAACAGGGATTATTATTTGCAGTGATATATTGGTATAAATCCTCTGTTCATATAGAATTTGTAGTATTTAAACCACATGATTACCACAATCACACTAAGGAGTCAGGTGCAAATATGTAAAGTATTTGCATTCATGGATACCATGAGATCCCCCGCTTCCAGCAATACAGCAACCGGCGAGACAGCAATCAAGGGGAGACATATTTTGACCTGACATTCTAGCAAAGCTAGTCCACTTCCAGGGCACCAATGACCCTCCCAAAAATCCTCACTCCACAGCCAAGCCACCCCTGAAAGACCATTACCCTATATTTCAGGCTGGCCTACAAAGCTCAACCAGTTCATCACCGTTAAGTTTAACAGCTTTTGTTGGTTAAAATTGAACCACCATAACTTGCCTGCACCTTCTCCCTGACATCTTAAATAGACCCAACCGACACCAAACCAACCATCTGTAATTCTTCATGATGAAAATGTCCTCAACAATACTGAATAAACTACATGCTGGCTATCACATTTTTAAAACAATCCCATAAATTATTTTTACATTTAAGGATGATCACCAAAAGTGTCCCAGCCTCGCTGTCAAAACTTCTGCTAGAGGTTTTGTAGTAGCATAAGCGTTAAAGTAACATCCCAAAACTGTGAACTGTCGCTTTCCAAGACATGGCATTACCCATTAAAAAGTATCATATTTCTGCATTACCCATATTGTGTTATACATATACCATAAACCACACGCCAAAGATAGTCACAGTGGTGAACAATTTAATAATACTCTATACTTTATCTTTTTACTGCATATTGATAAACTTGATCTGAAGCCAAGTTGTTGATCACCAAATTTCCCTTGAACACACCACGAATCCCACAAACCACTAGCCGCAAACCAACATTAGCTGTAGTGGCACATCCAGGGTATTAAAATTAGAAAAATCAGTGTAAAATGATAGTTGTTGATAACCAGCTATCAGACTGATGAACAGCTAACAAATACCACAAACCACTATTGGCAAACCAAATTCGATACAAGTACACGTCCAAGACATTACCTTCAGAAGAAAAAAACTGAAAAATTATGGTTGTTGATAACCAAATTCTTCTTCAACAGCCTGGAGCTACCAGTAGCCACAAACCAAATTAGCAATCAGAAACAACAGTGTAAAATTACGGCTATTGCTAACTAAATTCTCCATTAACAGCCGGCATACTGTCACGGATCGTGCCGCAGCCCATGGGTCAGGCTGCGGACGTGTCAGTTCCCCGGCCGGCTCCCCGATGCCATGGCCGAGTGGCCTGACCACGCTCCTGACTCGCTGCTTGACTGTGGCCACCTAGAGAGCGGGAACGCGCGCGCCGGTTTCCTCAGATTTAAAGGGTCAGCGCGGGTGTAATTGGTGGTTGCCGGCCGCTGACCCAATATAATTGCCCCTCCTCTGGCAGTCCCCTGCCGGATCTTTAGTGCCTCATAGTGCTCACCCTTGGCTACCACCGCAAGCAAGTCCCACCAGTGGTAGCGACCTAGTAGTTTCCGGCCGCAGCAAGTCCATCCCGCTTGGCGGCGGGCTCTGGTGAAAACCGGGTTCTACTTAGACTCTGCTCCCTGGTGTGGGCTTTCACTTGCGGTGGCCCAGCAGATCCACTACTGCCAGCCGTTACAGTAAGATCCGGTTATGGATCCCACCAAGGTGCCTCTGCCTGGTAAAGAGGACCTTGCAGTTGTCGTTTCGCAGCAGTCGCGACAGATTGCGCAACAAGCGCAGCAGTTGGACCAGCTATCCGCCATGCTGCAGCAACTCCTGGTGAATCAACATCAGCCAACATCCTCTCCCGTGGCTACACCGTCTCCAGTTGCTCTACCTGCGACTGTGGGTCCCAAGCTACGGTTGCCGCTACCATCAAAGTTTGAGGGGGATTCCAAGCAGTGCCGTGGTTTCATCACCCAGTGCTCCATGACATAGAATTGATGGCTGACCAGCTCCCCACGGAGCGTTCGAAGGTGGCGTTCGTGGTCACTTTGCTTTCCGGGAAGGCCTTGGCATGGACCACACCTCTGTGGGATAGGAATGATCTGGAGACGGCGGATCTACGGTCGTTCCTTCAGGAATTCCGTGGTGTAGTTGAGGAACCAGCTCGAGCCTCCTCCGCTGAGACGGCTCTCCTAAACTTGAGCCAGGGGGATTCATCTGTGGGAGACTACGCGGTACAGATCCACACCTTTGCCTCGGAGCTAACCTGGAACGAGGCCGCCCTGTGCGCCACCTTCAAAAAGGGCCTCTCCTGTAGGGTTAAGGACGTGCTGGCCACCAGAGATGATGTAGATATGAGGTCTCTCTGGACTATTGAATGTGGCCGATGCTGCGATGCCATGACAGGGCTAGAGATGACATAGAGGTGTCTATAATCACTACACCTTGAAACAGTGGGGTGGTTCCTCTACATATCGGTAAGGTATATTACTTTTACCTAAGGTATTTAGATTTTTTGGATATGACCACCTCTTACTTTCTGGGATGAATACATCATCCTTGTTCTCTTTTTCCCTAGTTGGTATTGTCATTTTATCAGGTATCTTGGATTAAGCATAGTATAACTGTAGTACATTATTTGACAATTATTTTTGAACACTTTTAGTCTGAATTCCTGCATTTTGGTCCCCTGTGGTGACCAGGTATAATAATTTTTAAAGGCTGGTCGAAACATGTTGGGACCAGACTAGAGGATCATATCTGTCAATTTTCCTGGGGACAGGTTCCGCGAAAGTAAAAAAAAACTTTGAGTTTCTTGGTCCGCATTTTTTTGGGCCCAAAAAATGCTCAAGCCCCCCCGGCTTACAACGGATCTCGTTGGTGGTCCTACTCTATATTATCTCTCACCTGGTTCAACTTCAGACCTCTCACTGTGCCAAACGGCCTCCAAAATGCAGAGAGAAAAATAAAAAAAGCACCAACCTTTCAAAGCATAGTGCATTGATATAACCGCCGGGAAAGAGCGCCCCTTATCGGGGCGATCATCTTGCACTTTAGGGTAGGGACTAGAGATGGGCGCATTGATTCTAACAAAGGGGTTTTCTTTAAGAATTTCGGGAAAACTTCGTTTTCGGAACAAGTCAATTTTGGGGGGTGTTTCAGGGGAAAACAAGAGTTTTTTTAAAGGGAAAACCCTTGGCTGCGAGCACAGGGTTTTTACATGTGAAAAGAATCTGGGGGGAAAGGGAAAGGCTACCAACATGCCTTTTGTGCGGGAAAAAGAACCCAAAACAAAAGGAACCACGGGTATTTTAAACGTCATCGCACTAAATAACCCGGGGCGCCTGCTCGTTTCCTCACCCTCCTCTCACTGTGTTTGTGAAGGGAAGGTGTTTGCCCCCGCGCTGCGCTTATGATATTCCAAAAAAAGAACTCACTTTTTAAAAAACCAATTTTTGGGGGGTTCATAGCTTGCCCTCAGAACACTTTTCTTATTTTTGTAATTCTGATTTTGGGTGGGTATTAAAAACTGAAGCCCAGTGTGCGCCCAAAAGCAGCCATATACATTTAAATGCTTTTCTGCTCAGTTTTTTAGCACTTTGAATATCTAATTTTTCTTAAGCCTGCCCGTTGTTTTCAGTTAAAGAAACAGCGTTTTTAAAGGGGGGTCCAAAAAAACCCCCAAATTTTTTTGGTTGCTCTTTTTTTAAATTTTTGTAAATTTAGATCCAGGGTTTAAATTAAAGGTTTTTTCTGCTTTTTTGGCACTAAAAAAACGTCCCTTTTCACCGAAAAAAGAAAAAATTTTTTGCCTGTAGCAAATCATACCCGAATTTAAAATTTACAATTTTTTTCTGCGGGTTTGTTTTCCCCGTAAAAAACACCCATTTTAACACCTACAAAGCTGGTAATTTTTGGGCCCTCACTTTTCTTTTTCCCGGCAATTTACCCCCAAAGGGTTTAACTAAGAAATTTTTTCGCATTTAAAAACTTATTTAAAAAAAAACGTTTTTTTTCACTGCCAAAAAAAAAAATTTTTCCTGACCTTTTTTTAAAAAATTTCTGAAGGTTAATTACCCCTTTTTTGGGGCTTTTAAATATTCAGTAAAATACACATTTTTTTTAAAAGGCCCCTAAAATAAATTTTTTCCCCCAAATTTGGGGAAGCGAAATTTTAAATACCCAAAAGGTTTTACCCAAGTTTGTTTTAACTTGGGTTAAAATTTGGAGTCAAATAAAAAGGTTTGTGTTTTTTAACCAATAAAAGGTATTTTTCAAAAAAACCCAGGCTGTACTTTTTAAGAAAAAACAGTATGCAAAAAAAGATGGCGGGCTCTTAAACCTCGAGTGGCAGGGGCCCACAAACTTTCCCTTGAGCGGCGGCCCCAGGCCCCAACACACAGAAAGGGGGAACTTTCGCACGGGGGTCCCCCCCCCTTTGAAAACCCCCAAAAGGGCCGGGGTTTTCCAACCCTGGCCCGGTCAGTGTGTTTTCAAAAACCCCAATGGTTCTTGACTGGTTTTTTTAGGTCTTCACTTCCTCCAGAAAAACATCAAAAACCCCCCCAGCCAAAGGGAGTCGGTTTGGAACATCAACAAAAACCCTTAGTTGGCATGGCCCAAAAGGGGGTCAGCATCCTTCACCTTCCCTAAACCCGGGCCCCTTTCCCATCGGTTCCCCGCACCCAAAGGGGATCTACTTTTGGGTTGGGCTCAGCGCCACTATATAGAAAGGGGTGAACAAATTGGGGGAGGCATTAAAAGCACTACTTGGAACAAAAAATTTGGGGCCCCATCCCTTAAATTATCGGTTTCTTTTTTGAAAAGTGAAACGGCAGCACGTAAAAACCTTGGGAATCTGAAACCCATGGTTCAGGGCCATTAACTTTCCCTTTAAAAGGGCCCCCCATTTGGGGGAAAAACTTCCTGCCCGGGCACACCAAAAACTTGAACAGAAAAATCCACTTTTCCTCCCCCCTTGTAAAATTTTGGGGCTCCTGGCCCTTTGCCCCCCCCCTTTCCTCCTCCCCCCAAACCAAACCCAAACCAAACTAGCCTCCAAAATATTTGCCCACCCATAAAACTTTTGAAGGGCACACGGGTAAAACGCATTTTCCTACATCGGCTTGCCCGCGAAACCGAATTCACAACAGGGGGGAAAACCTGTTTCCGCCCTTTCAGAAAAGAAATCGATTGTGGCTTTCTCTGCGCCGCCCTCCCAAATCGGAACCATGGTGACGGACAATAGGAGGAACATTTTTTGTCCATGCTGCCCCAGGAGGGATGGCCCATGCGCCCTGCATGGCCTCTTTTTCCCAATCTGGTTGAAAAGGGGCCTGAAGTCTTAAACCCCCGATCTTCAAAGATTCTAAAAAGGCCAGGAAACTTTTAATGCACTTCAAATTTCCATTCCCCACAAAGCCAGGAACAAACCCCCCTCGAGTTTGCAGTGGCCCAACGGGTCCCCCCCCCAAACACTTTGATATGCATGTTTTCCCCCCGTTGGAATTTCCCCCAGCACAAGTGGATGACTGTATGAAAAAAAAAGGGGCCCTTAAAAAGAAATTTTTTTATGATCCAGGCGGGAAAGGGGTACTTTCCCCGGGGTTAAAAATTTATGTCAGCCCGTGGGAGCTCATTTAAACACCTGAAAGTTTGCTGAAAGGGAATTTCCCAGGAGGCACGTTATTTTTTTATTCGCCAGGACTACGGGGTTTAAACTTCATTCCCCCTGCTTTTTGTCCCCGGGAAAAGATTCTGAAAAAACTTTCTAGAGGGACGGGAAGGAAAGTGGGCGACTACAACTCCGGCCACATGAGTCCGGGGGGACTGGGAAATTGGGGGGGAGGAGGTAGGGGAGGGGGAAAGGAGGGGACATTTTAGCAGAAGCATTTTCCTGGTGAAATGAGTGAAATTTTTCCCACCCAGAAGACAAGAGAGGAGGACAAGGAAAACTAAAAAAGGGAGATGGAGATGAGGGAAAATGAGGCAGATGACCCCAAGCAAAACCCTGGGGATTATACAGTGGAGATGGAGGCAGGGAGCCCCTCGGAGTCACTTGTGCAGATGGCCCGCAGCATGCTGATTTGCCTGGCTAGTGACAGCCGAAGAGTCACCATCCGGCAGAGGGATGACTTCTGGCTCTCCACCCTATTGGACCCTCGCTACCGGTCCAAAATGGGAGACTTTTTCCCAGCTGCTGAGAGAGAGGACAAACTCAAATACTATAGGGAAATCCTCCGTAGTAAGTTGGCCGCTGCCTATGTGCGGCATCGTTCCTCCTCTGACAGGTCTGACCGGGGGGTTCTTCAGCGCTCACGTACTACTGCCGCGGCTGCTGGGGAAGGTGGGGGGGGTAGGAGCAGTACCAGATCCATCAGCAGCAACCTACGTCTGGAGTCACTGATAAGCAGCTTCCTTCACCCGCCTAGTGAAGAGGGCAGTCGCCAGCAGCAGCAGGACCTGGAGCAGTCCCTGAACCAACAGGTGGTGACCTACTTGGACAGCACTCTGCCACTCCAGTTAGAAGATCCGCTGGACTACTGGGCAGCCAAACTGGATGTGTGGCCGCAACTTGCCGAGTTTGCAGTGGAGAAGCTGTCCTACCCGGCCAGTAGTGTGGCATCAGAGCGGGTGTTCAGTGCGGCGGGGGCCATCGTTACCCCAAGGAGAACCCTCTTGTCCACGGGAAATGTGGAACGACTGACCTTTGTCAAGATGAATCAGGCGTGGATCGGCCAGTATTTCCACACACCAATGCCTTAGGCGTCAGACTACATCAGCCATGACGCCTCACCCAAACTGTGAGAAATGATTCTGGGTTCAAACTACCTGCCTCTGCCACTATTCTGATGCCACACATCTGCTGACAGTTTCTCCACCTGCCTACCACCATCTTTACCAGGGACTGGTATTGCCACCCACCTCCACACTCTGTCATTGTGCCACTCTATATCCTCATGCTGTTGCTCCTGCCGTCACCTCCACTCTCTGTCATTGTGCCACTCTGTGGCCATACTCACTGTTGGTGCCGCACCTCCACACTCTGTCATTGTGCTCTACTCTGTGGCCTACCTACTGATTTTTGTTACTCCAGAATGTCATTGTGCCACTGTCTGACCTCATGCTGCTGCTGTGGCTGCTGCGGTGACCTACACACTCTGTTATTGTGCCACTGTCTGACCTCATGCTGCTGCTGCCGTCACCTCCACACTCTGTCATTGTGCCACTCTGTGGCCTACTACTGTTTTGTCACCTCCAGAATGTCATTGTACCACTGCCTGACCTCATGCTGCTGCTGTGGCTGCTGCTGCCACCTCCGCACTGTATCATTGTGCCACTCTGTGGCCTACTCCAGTTTTTGCCACCTCCAGAATGTCATTGTGCCACTGTCTGACCTCATGCTGCTGCTGTGCCCTCCACACTGTGTCATTGTGCCACTCTGTGGCCTACTACTGTTTTGCCACCTCCAGAATTTCATTGTGCCACTGTCTGACCTCATGCTGCTGCTGTGGCTGCTGCTGTGACCTCCACACTGTGTCATTGTGCCACTGTCTGACCTCATGTTGCTGCTGCCGCGACCTCCACACTCTGTCATCGTGCCACTCTGTGGCCTACTCCTGTTTTTGCCACCTCCAGAATGTCATTTTGCCACTCTCTAACCTCATGCTGTTGTGGCTGCTGCCGTCACCTCCACACTCTGTCACTGATGTTGCCACCTGAGCCCTCAGCTTGTTTTTTTCCAACTGTCGCTGCCATGACTTTATCAGGCTACATTCCCGCTTCAGTTTTCTGGTCAGTTTTGCCCTCCTAAGTGCCCAGGGAATTTTATAGTGAAGCGATTCTAAGAGCGGCGGCAATGATATGCGTGTCATACTAAAACACAACATTTTATGAAGACCGAACCAAGCTCCCTCTGCATATTTAAGCATGGCACAACGTTCTACAGCACGCTGCAGGCTCTATGCAGCCTGGAAATAGCTGTTTTTTAACGCGATTCGTCCCGAAGCAATTCGGACCGAAACTAATTTTGACGGAAAATTCGGCGAAGTCACCGAATAGAATTTTTGAGAAATTCGCCCATCTCTAATAGGGACTGTTATTCATTGTACAGTATCGCCCTGGTAGTTCTAAAAAAAAGTTTTTAGTGGGATAATTTTTTGTTATTTTTAATAAAATTTTTATTTTAGACATTACCTCTTTTTTCATGTGGTTTTGAATCAGTCAAGGGTTTGATACGGCCAATTTATCTAGTGGGAGTTGATATATTTTTTTTGGGAAAAAGTTCCCCCAACACCTAATACCCCGGCGCCTGACTCCGCACCCCTTGTCGACCCCGGAAAGTCCCGCCAGGGAAAACTTACGTGACCCGCGCTCCCCGGGAAAAAATCTGAAGTGGGGCCTGCCTTTTTGGGCCGGGAACCCGGGGCTCGTAAAACTTCCTTCTTTTCTCAAGTTCATGGGGTTACCCGCAAGGATTTAAGGAATTTGTTAGCTTTTTCACCTTTCGTAACAAAAAAAGCCTCGTCACAAAAACCCGGTTTTACTCCATGTCCCCTGCCCATCCTCACCATTCCCCCGGACCCGGGCGAGGGTTTTATAACCGATCTCCCATCCCTTTTTGGCAACACCGTATTTGGGTGGGCCAAAACCGTTTTCCAAAGTCCATGATCCAGCAAATTTTAAAAACATCGATCTTTAAATAAAAACTTGACTTATTTAATCCATTTAAAAAGCCTGAAATGGCAACAATAGTGAAAACAATACACCCGCCGTTTCAGGAACAATTTCCCTTAAATTTATGGGGAAGGGAATAAGGGAAATTTTCCTGAAACGCGTCTGTTACTTGTGTTTACTACTTTTGCATTTTTCCCCTTAAAATGGATTTAAATAAATAAAACTTTTTTTTGAAGATACAACGAGGATGTAATTGCTTGATCCCCCTTCTTTTTTTGCAAAAACGTCTCGGGTCAAGGTCCATTTGTTTCTAAGTTCTGGGGGGCCTTTGCAGGTGAAACTCAAAATTTCCCCGCTTACCCCCCCCCAGACGAACGGGCCCGGGGGAAAGGGGCAACCACCCTAGGAACTACTTACATCATTTTTTTTCCGCACGTCAAATGATGGGCCCCTTGTTTACTGGCGGAATTTTCTTTTAATTCCCCTGATTTTAACCGCATGTGCCCTTTCTACATTATTTTTGGCCTCAACCCCGCCCCCCTCTCCCATTAGCACCCCCTTAGGCCCAGAAACGGATACGTTGGGGCCAAACATGAAGGCCCTGGGGCCCAACCTTCGGCACGCACGAAGGGACAGGCAGATTAAAAAAAGGCCCTCCCCCATTTTTTCCCCAGGTGATGGGGTGTCTATCAGCCAACTATTCCCCCTTAAGTTCCCAAGCTATAAACTGTGACCCCCGGCTACGGGGACCATTAAAGTGTTAAAAAACAAAAACCCCCGGTGGCTATAATCTCCAGCTCCCGCCCCCTTTCACCCCCGAACCCCTTTCATGTGTCCCCTTTCAAACCGCGGGTCATAAACCTTTTTTTCTCAGAGCAGCCCCTCCATCTCCTGAAGGGGACCCACTAACTTTTTTTCTGGAAAAGGGAGACCCTGGATAAGAAGGTTCCCAAAAGGGAAAACAGTATTTTCTCATCGTTTGAAAGGGTTTGGCCCCGGGGAAAGGTCATGGGACTGGGGGACAAATTTGGACAGTTAGCCTTATGCAGTTTCCCCCGGGGGGGAAAGGGGGGAACCAAAAGGGGGGGGGGGTATGTCCGGACCGCGCTGCAGCCCATGGGTCGGTGCGTGCGCGGGCCATTCCCCGGGCCCGGGGGCGAGGCCAGGGCAACTCGCCCCCGGGGCGCGGGGTTCACGTGACCCCGCTCCCGATCACTGCTTGCCCGTGCCCCGGCCACGCGCATGCTCTCTAGTGCGCGCGCTCCGGTTCCCCAAGTTTTAAAAGGGGCCGCCGTGGTTTTTTTGGGGTTGGGTCGCTGACCCTTTTTAAAGGCCCCTCCCCCGGGAGTCCCCTGCCGGATCTTTAGTGCCTATAGCCAAAAAAAGAAAACTTTCCTTTGCCCGGATTGTCTCTTCGTGTCCGTACCCCCTTGTTTCCGTCCCTGACCAGAACCCCTGCCGCTGTCCCGACCTTCTGCTGTCCTTGCACCCCGTTCACGTTCTGTACCCGCTCACCCCTTTGGGTTTCCACCGAAGCAAACCCCACCAGGGGAAAGGGCCTGGGAGTTTCCCCGGGGGCCCCAGCAAGTCCATTTTCCTGTTTTGTGGGGGGCTCTGGGTTTTAAAAAACCGGGGGTTTTACTTAGCTCTCCCCCTGGGTGGCTTTCACCATGCTTTCGGGGGGGGCCCCCGCGGAAATTTAACCGCCGCCGTTAACCTTCTACAAACCCAGCCGAAAACCAAATAGCGTGCTCATTCCCCGGCCCACTTGCCACCTCCTTGATTTAAAAAGGCCCAGTGCATCCTTAACATCCAATTGGGTTCCACCTCTCTTATAAGCACTCCTCCCCCGTCTTACTCTGCCACTTCTTTGGTGTTCTTAAGGTGTTAATTTGTTGGAGAGTTTGTGGCTTTTTCTGATTCCCCTGACCGACACTCTTGAGTTTTCCTGACCACTTGCCTGCTGTTTGCCCCTGAGCTTAGCCTGTCTCGACCTCAATCCCCTGACTTTTCCCATGCGAAACCCGGGCTGCCTCCGCAAGCACTCCTCGGGGTAACGACCGGGTAGCCCCGCCACAGAAACCCAAACCTGCCTGAACACTAGGACATACTTAGATTCCTCTCCCTGGCATGACTTATACCATCGCTTGCGGCGGTCCAGTTAATCCACCTCCTGTCCTGACAACTACAGTGGAGCCCCCAGGTATTGCAATTAGTAAAATAACAGTGTAATAACAGTTTTGCGAATTACCACTTTTTTCTTTTAATTTCATTCTTTTTCTTGAACAGTTGGCAAATACCACTAACCATTTTCTGTAAGCCAATAGCACAACCTGGGCATTACAATTAGGGCTAAAAGTACCAACCAGGTATAGCACCCGTGTGTAGTATAAAATATTTTAATATATATTATATATATTAAAATTTATACACATAACAAAAAAGCACACTGTGGTATTTTTATTTTTTTTAGATTAAGCCGTCGGCAGCACCCCCATTTAAAGTTTTTTGGGGTGCTGAACCAAATATTTGTGTTGTGTATATAATAAAAAAAAAAAATAAAAAAAAAAAATAATAATCTTTATTTATATAGGCCAACAATTTCCCCAGCACTTTTTCAAAAATCAAGGGAAACATCAGTCATTACACATAAAAGTATTACAAATGAGCACAAGGGTGAGGGCCTGCTCGGAGAGTTACAATCTTTTCGGTGTAGGGTGAAACATACGGTAAAAGGAAATTTTTAAAATGGTTTACAATGTATTTTTTAATAATTTTTTTAAATAAAAATTTATTATTTTATATATATATATTTTTTAAAAATATTTTTAAAAATAAAAATATATATATATAAAAATAAATATATTTATAAAACCACAAAAGTGAACTATAACCCATACTAGGCAAGTGCCTCCTAAATACTGCCAAAAGCCATAAACCGACCGGTATTTGTCCTGTGCCATGTAAACGGCCCCTAACATAGTAAAGCTGCATAGGAATCTGTTCCAGGTGTAACCTAAAGCTAAAACATTAGGCCACAATTCAAAATGTATAACAGAGCCTATTTCCTAACATACATCATGTACAACAGTGCTAGGGTCTTTTTATGTGCCACAGGGGCCTTTGGTCCTTTTCAAGCAAAAAGGGGCCCAGGGAAACTTTACTTCTGTATCCCTTATAGCTACATATTCTCCTCAAACCACCAACATTAACACGCGTATCTAAAAAAATTTTTAACAGCATAAAAGTAAGAATATTTACAGCAACAATACCTTTTTTTTTTGTTTGAAACCTAACCTACTATCTTATCATTAAAGTTCTTTGTCCACAAACAAAAATTTTTTTTATTGCAAAGTTTCAGCATTTTTTTGTGTCCCTTTTAGAAAAAATGGCCTAAAGAACTGGACTTTTAAGTAGCTCTTGCAGAGACTTTCAATGGACCTATGAATTACATCTGAGATTTAAAATGCTACGTCTTATTTACTTTCTCATCAGAAATGGCACTGCTGCATTCACTTTCCTGACCCCCATGCTGATTATACGGAACTGTTAGTTATGTGGTAAGGAAGCAGGTAAATTCAAGTGTCGTTATTTCTCTAATTAGCCTGCAAAACAGCTACTTGGCCTGAATGGACTGTTCTAGTAATATGCATAGGATTGGCATACCATACACAATATTTCAAGGCTAGAAAGACACTTTGAATATTATAGGCTTGGGTTTTGCAATGCAAATACAGTGCCTTCAAGCAGAAATCAGAAAAGAATTTGACAAACTTCAAAACTTGTAACAAACTGCACCCAGGACCAGGGCTACAAATTTTGGAAAATGGAATATAAAGCAAATGAAAAACAAAAAAGAAAAAAAGAGTTGAAAAGTCAATAGATTTGCGGTCAAAAGACTCAAGTGTTAATCATTTTGAAAATTAGTTTTCTATGGAAAAATCTATATGCTAATTAATCATGTTTTTTTCTATGGGCTCTATCAGGTATTTGGAAAAACGGTTGTTGCTTTTTAAAAATTCCCATCTTTTAAAAGGATAGGGTTAGGAAAGGTTTCGTAGAGCAGTATAGGGAGACTGCATTTGATTTTATTATTTAGAGACCTGACACTCACAGTAGACTGGTGGAAAAACAGTTAAAGTGGTAAAAAAAAATAATGAATGGTCAAAACTAAAAACACTATCTCAAAGTTTTAAAAAAACAATAAATTTTTAAATTCTTTCACTAATGAGTAGTTTTTTTTTGAAATTTTTGGGGTCATTTTGAATCGTAAAAGAAACCAAATA
Source organism: Phyllomedusa bahiana (assembly GCA_025379985.1). Classification (NCBI taxonomy): domain Eukaryota; kingdom Metazoa; phylum Chordata; class Amphibia; order Anura; family Hylidae; genus Phyllomedusa; species Phyllomedusa bahiana. Next base: position 6,694 of record JAODAL010016177.1, on the reverse strand, counting down.
GATATGAAAAATGGTCTAGAAAAACCATTTGATGTTTCTATAGGTTTTCACATTATTAAACAATAATAAAAAGCTCTGACTAAATAAAAACTTGCTGTGATTTGGCTTAAAGGACCACTCTTCTTTTTATCTTTAAAAATACAGTACAACAGAAATCTATTTCAGATAAACGGTAATGTTGGTCATTTTTGTTACCAGCAGCTGTATGTATTATTTATGCCCACCATTTGGGCCTTCTGTTAAGTCATGTGACTATCACTTTGATCTGCCAAAACACAAAGTCTCTGTTGTGTAAACATCTATTTTTGCTACTCACAAAAAGTTAGGGATATTTGGCTTTTGTTTGAAATTTCAGGATGAAAATAAAACTTCTTGACATTTTTTCAAATGAACTAAATGAGATCATCTATTAACTTTAGAATGCACATGTCCAACTGTTCAATGTTTCAGTACCTTTTGCATACCTTGCTGATATCTAACAAGGTGCTTAATGGCAAAATTCCCAACAGGCGTTTGATCCCTAAATCGCAAAATAAATGTAGGTAATCAATTTGAATTGGGATTTAAGCAGTCCTCCTCATTACACTGTTCACATTTTGACACCATGAGACCAAGACAACACCTTACAATTAGTACATCACCATTGCAAGGTTTCAAACAGGATACTCTTAGACGGAAGTGGCCACTGAAGTTAGAGTATCACAGAATGTCACCAGCAGGTTGCAACAGAAATACAGAGAGACTGGAAGAGTTACAGAAAGGCAAAGAAGTGGACATCACACACTGATAACCGCTTCATTGTAAACAATGCCCTCTGGAACCGGATGATGAGTGTCACACAACTCCAGTCACATATAAAGAGAACCTGTCACCTAGTTTATTCCCCCCTGGCTGATGCGCAGCACAAGCTAGTGTCAGACCTGCTGTTTTCAGCGCTGTGTCCCTTATTCTCGAAGATGCTGTAGTTTTCGAGTATTTAGTGCTCAAACCTGCAGTTTTCAGCCAGAAAATAGTCAAAGAGTCATTTAAAACCCTGCCCACTTGAGGCGAGCCCCGCCCACCTCAACTGATAAACCTATTGCTTTGAATAGGTAGAAACATGAATAACTGTCAGCTAGCCCCGCCCCCTGGCAGTTATTCACATTTCTATCTATTCAAAGTAATAGGTTTCTCAGTTGAGGTGGGCAGGGTTTTAAATGACTCTGACTCTTTTCTGGCTGAAAACTGCAGGTTTGAGCACTAAATACTCGAAAATTACAGCATCTTCCAGAATAAGGGACACAGCACTGGGAACAGCAGGTCTGACACTAGCTTGTTCTGTCCTCAGCCAGGGGGGCAAAAACTAGGTGACAGGTTCTCTTTAAGGGAGCTGAGAGGCAACCGAGTGTCACGTCAGCCCATTCATTACTGTTTACATCAGTGTAGTCTGCACGCTTGATGACCGCAAGGGTACCTGACCGACAACTGACCTGGGTGATACATAGGGCCACATGTATGAAAACTATCTAGGTCTTAAACTCACTTTGTTGCTCATAGCAACCAATCAGAGCACCCCTTTCATTTATCCAGAACTCTATATGGAATGAAAGAGGTGTTCTGATTGGGTGCTATGGGCAACAAAGTGAGTTTTAGACCTAGACAGTTTTCATACGTGAGGCCCATAGTGTTTTCCTTGATATCTCCAGCATCGTTGGGAGCAAAAATTTCTGATCAGAGTGTTTCAACTTTCATCACTGAATAGCACTGAGGACCATGGGTCCCTTGTCCAGTGTAGATGCTCCCTGGCCCATGCAAGATAATGATGCCTGTGCCTGGTTGTGTGGTCAGGTCATCTAGCATGCAGACCATGCTGATGTAAATAGTTACGAATCGTCTGACATGACACTTGGGTGCCCCTCACCTCTCTTAAATGTGCCTTATATGGCATTCAAGGTGCATAGATCTGGGAGTACGTTCATCATCTGTTGTGACTTGTGGGTAAGTGAAGAAAAACTTAATCTTGTCATACAATCACAGGAGGCTCTTTTCTTCTTTTCCATGGGTTACCATATATTGCTAAATGTGGCCAAAATTCCCTCCCCTCCTAACTTTTTATTTTATCCTGGGTGGGGGAGTCCCCCCTCCCCCCTTGGAAAACCCTCTGAAGTAGAATCTGATTATTGTAGAACGATTATGTTTTACTTTATTGGCCACAGTATATAAATTAAATAAAAAAATGAATAATAACTATGTCATTTGAAAATTGTGCACAAATAGAAAGATAGAAAAAACATACATGAAAATAGATAGATAGATAGACACATAGATACAAAAATTCACCTAAATATATTTATTCATCTGATAAGCAATTTACCAGATGTATATATTTGGTCATATTATTAGTTCAGGTTATTTTCCATTTGTATTTATTACAATTCATTTCTGCAAATATACACATCTCTAATTGGCATGCACTTTTCAATATTTGTTAATGGTGACTGCATAAATGTTTAGTATAAATACAGCATTCAATGAAAGGATGGAAATCCTCCAACACCAAAAACTGTTGCCACCATCCTCTGATACATTTTGTGCAAATGCTCTTAGTCATAGTATGGTGGCCATATAGTTTTTAAAAATGTTTCCGTTAAAATCTAGATTTTAATATTTTTTGGTGCTAGAGGATTTCCCACTTTTCATTGCTTTCATTGTACTCTGATACCCATGGTTCAGGTGGACACCTGTGCATCAAGACAGTGTTTGAAATGGACGCGGGGTAGTGGACCCGCCGGACCCCCGCAAGCGTGTAGTTAAGCCCGCCGGGGAACGGAACTAAGTAGCCCCGGGTTTTCCCCAGACCCGCCGCAAAGCAGGATGGATTTTGTTGGGGGCGTGAGGCTACCAGGTCGTCCCCCCTCTTTGTTGCGGTGGGGCCGAGGTGCGCGTGGTACAGAATCTATCGGATCTTTGTCGTGGGCAGCGAAGGAAGGGCGGGCGAATGGTCGGGTCGTGGACGGCAGAAGGGGGGCAGGCGCAATGGTTCGTGGGTGGACGGCGAAGGTCAGGGCAGGCGGCGAGGTTCGGAGTGGGAAAAAAGAGGAGAGGTTGGTACACGGAAAGGGGCACTTTAAGGAAGCTTTCCTTGGTCGGGAAACGTAGATCCGGGGAAGTGACGTTGCAACATTTTTTGGGAAACAGCGCCCCAATTCCCCCAAATTACCGGCGCACTGTCCCTTTAAATTCACAAGGCGAGCGCGCGCGCCAGGGGGGCGCATGCCCTTCCGGCGGCAGGGGAGGGGCCAGGGGCGGGCCAGGTGAGTGGATAAGGGTGGCGCCGCGGCCCGGCCTTTGGTCCGGGTTCCCCCCCGTCACCTGGGGACCCGAATAGGAACGCGGTGCGGGGGGTCCATGGCCGGGCCGGCCAACCCGTTACTTTTCCCCCCCCCTTAGGCCTCCCCCCCCTTTTTAGGCTGCGGGAAAATTTCTGGGATGAGATCCCATTCAGGATGTTTTTTCAGCCCCCGGGATCTCCCCCTCGGGCCCCAACCCCCTAAATCCACGACAAAAAATTGTCTCCCTCTGACCGTTTTCATAGCTAAAATGTCCTTTCCCTCAGATGTCAGTGGATTCGGTTTGGGGGAAGGGTCACTTTCTTCCAGAAAACCCGGTTTCAGAACCAAAGGGGTTTAAGGGAGGGATACTAAAGCGTTGGGGGATCCGGAGGAGGGGGAGACAAGTTGTAGTCCCCGGGTTCAACTGCCGAAAAACCTTGAAGGGTCCAGGGAAGGGGGGGCCCAATTTAAGACTAGGGCCTTCGGGTGCACTCTAGAGGAGAGCCAAACTTGGCCCCCAGGGAGAAACGTCGGGGCGGTTTCTCTTTTGTCGCCGGGGCTTCATACGGGCGAGGCCCAAAGTGAGAACATCGCGTCTCCCCAGATGGCCTTGATACTCAAACCCGGGTCTTTTCAGCGGGCAACCCCGAGTCAGGGGGAGAGGGAGGGGGGGGTGGGGTGTGCCATAGATAAAAAAGAAGGGGAGACGCCACAGCTTCCGAGTCCCGTGGTTTACGAAATTTCAGCCCGGGGCGCCTCCGTTTCCTGAGTCCGGCACAAATGGCGCGGGTTTATTTCCCAAATCTTTTCCTCTCTCCCCCCCTGCCCATTGGACTGGGGGGGGTATCCCCGATAAAAATCCAATTGATTGCGACGGGAGCAAAAGACGCCAAATGGGGAAAAAATTGGACACGCGGTGGAGACAAGTGAGGGTAGTCCAAAAAAGCCGGAAGTATCCCGGGAAGAAAGATTACCCAAATTGTGGGCAGACGCAGGCCAGGGAGGCACAAAGTGGGGCATTTTTGGAACCCGGGCCATCACGCCCGATAACTGAATTCCCAGAGGAGACTGGTAGGTCTGTGAAAGTCCATCCTTGTGCGTCCAAAGGGGTTTCGGCAAGGCGCGGATGCAAAAGACCCCGGGGCCCGTGGCGTGGACCCTTTTTCCAAGACAAGTGACACAGGGGGGGGGGGGGGAGGGTGAAGTCCTTGAATCTGTGCTAGAGTCGGCCACCGTAGTCCCCGAGATCAAAGAAAGACTTCCAGCTCCGGGGGGCCAGGACAAAGGAGCTATGCCCCACTCCCGAATCTTCCCCCTGAGTGCCCGGCAGTAAATTTGCCTAAATGTTTTGGAGACCCGGGGGCACGGAACCAACCTTTGGGGGAAATGATGTGTTGTGACCGGGTTCTTAAGACCACTCCCCAGGGACGAGAGAGGGCTCACCTTGCGTTTTTTCAGCAGGCCGGAAATGTATACGAAAAATCAAACCCCAGAAAAAAAAAGGGAAACCCCGGGTTGGGAGGGTTTAAAACGTTGGGGCCCTCGAAGATAAAACAAATTTTTGTGGTCTGTAAAGATGTCGATTGGGTGACGGCCCCCCCCGAAAATGTCGCCATCCCCTAGGGTAACTTGATGGCCAAGAGTTCCCCGGGCCCCAATGGCATAGTTCCCCTCCCGGGGAAAAAAGGGCTTAGAGAAAACCCACTGTCGAATTTGCCCTTTTGGAACTTTCTGTGTGAGGACCGCCCCCGCCCCCACGGAAGAGGCCCCACCTCCAAAAAGAACGGTCTTCGGAATCAGGCCGGACCAAGAAAGGGGCAGGGAGAAGGCCCTCTTTAGTCCACAAAAGCCTTCTCGCCCCCCGGGGGCCAAAATCCGGGGTTTGAATTTCTTCCTTTGTAAGGGCCCCGATAGGGGCCCACCAAGGTGGAGAATGGGGAAAAAATGCCGTAAAATTTGCGAAGCCCCGGAAGCGCTGTATCGCCCGAAGACCGACGGGTGGGGCCATTGTGCACCGCGAGGTTTTGCCGGGGCCTCTTTAGGCCTTCGCCGAGATTGTAGCCAAAGGGAAAGGGAGGCTGGTCCGATGGAATAAAAAATTTTCCCACTTGGCTACAGTGGGGTTCTGCGAGACGTTGCAGAACCTGGGACTTGGGCCCGGGGAGTCTGAAGATTAGGGGGAAATCAGGATGTCATCTAGGTACACTATGCGCAAGAGATCCGGAAACACGTTGACGAGTTTTTGGAAAAACCGCTGGGGGTTTCAGAGCCCCCAAAGGGGGATCACGAGGGGTCAAAATGTCCATCCGGGTATTGAACGCCCCTTCCCTGTCCCCCTCCCGAATTTGACGAGGTTATAGGTCCCCGCAAAACCAACTTGGGAACACTTTAGCCCGGGTTAAAAAATGAGGCAAGGATGAAGTTCCGGCAGAGCCTGGGTCCAGGAAAGAAACTCCGGCGACGGACCAGCATTAGTGGTCACCTCCACTGCTATCAGGTGGAGAGGGGGAAACTGCCCTAGGACCCCCCTCCACGGGTCCTAGGTGTGAGCGTTTCCGGGAAAAGGGGGGCGAGCGGACTTTGCGGAAAGGGTTTCGGCTGGCGAGTAGAAATAGCTCTCGTTCGGCGACGGTTTTGTCCTGCTCCAAAACTGGGGGCCCGGGCACTTGCATGGGTTCCACCTCAGAGGGTTGAGGGGACCGCAATGGAGGGGTGAAAAAACCGGGGGCCATGAAAAACCCCCGAGGGGGCGTGCAGAGTCTTCTCCTCCCAAGCTCTTCCCGCCCTCTGCGAACCTTTAACAATCCGAGTTTTAGCAGGGTTAGTTCAATCAGGGAGGAGGGGGTCTCTTCTGCCAAAGCGTCCTTTACCCGGCTGGCAGGCCCTTTTTTAAAGTGGGACAGGGACGGCATCATTTCCACGTGAGTTCCGAAGCCAGGGACGGAAAATGTACCGATAGTACCCACCGAGGAGTCGCCCTGAAAAGGCAAGAGGGCGGCTCAGCAGGGAAACGCGCCGGCTCCCGAAAACGGGCGGAATTCCTGGGGGAAGGGGCGTAGATCCCCGTACAGGATCATTTTTGTCCCAGGGGATCGCCAAGCCAGAGCTTTCACGGGGAGTGACTCACCAATGTTGAGGAAATTTTATCGACAAAGTTGAAAAACGACAAGGTTTTTATGGTATCGAAAATTTTCAGATCATGCGATAATTAAGCTTAAAATCTGGCATCATCTATTAAAATCGCGCCATTTTTGGGCTTCCTGAATTTTGGCGGGCCCCAAAAAATTACAGAATAGAGCAGTGGTTGGGAGTCATATGGGGTGTGTTTTGGTTCGATTGGTGGGAAAAAAAACAGACCCGATTACAAGAACAGCATTTCCTGT
>JAODAL010016176.1:0-81524 GCA_025379985.1 Phyllomedusa bahiana | reverse complement strand
CATGGCAGGGCCTCAAGGTCCTAGATGGTATTTGAGTAAGCATCTACAGCAGGTTTCCTAAGTGGAGTATGGGGGGGTCGTGGCGCATTTAGGTCAGTTATTGGCCCTTGCAACAAATCCCTCATTGTTTCAGATTTATAATACACACCCTATTGCCCTTGACCCTCTATCCCCGCTACTCATGGGCTGTTGCTCAATGTGTCCAAGTAGGTATTGAAAGCATACACAGCTGGTTCCGAAAGTTGAGTAGTTGGGGGGGAGGTGGTCGGCTAGTATGTCAGGTTATTTCCCCTATGCTCCTCTTTGTAATCAATCCCTCAGGTTTCATATTTTTAATACAGCATCCGTTTCCGTGACCTCTATAATCTGCTACAGGTTCGTCTGGTGTGCTTTTATGTAAGTTTCCGTCTGTGTGCCGAAAGGTGAGCATGTGGGGGGTTGTTGTGCAATGATTTCATTTTTATTTGCCCCTATTTGCCCCTCTGTGGCGTTAATCCCAGTTGGTCCTGGTGTGAAGTTTCTCACCCGATTCCCGTTGTACTGTCAGCTCCTGATATTATGTCATTTCTCAATGCAGGAACCAGGGACCACCCTTCCAGAGTACCTGAGCTGTCTACAAAGTCATGCAAAGCCTCTCCCAAACAAAATCAATGGCCGCAATGATGTCAGATTTATTAGTGTAGGATACTATCATACACTGCCTACTGTTTCGTGGGGCTGGGCAGCTCTAACTGCTCCTAGGTACTAAATGAATTCTCATCATAATGGAGGCAAGGGCAAGACCACAGCCCCCCACACCGGTCCATTTGGGGTTAGACAGGACAGTATAGGCAGAACATGATCGGGTTTTGTGTCATTTGCCCATACGCAACTATAATTTGCGTTCTGAGCCATACGTGATAACAAGTCTACTTGTTCGCCATCCTAGCTGAATGCTTGCCCCCCTTTGGCAACTATAAAACCTCAGAAAAGGGGCCAATTTCATTCAGGTATCTGAGGAAGACCAGAAGAGTCGGTCACGAGGGATTAGGAGGAGATCGATTTCCCTGTTACATAGCTATTCCATGTCATACGTATAGCTGGCATCGTGCATGAGGCCGGGCCACTTGCTAAGGGGTAAAACATATATACAACAAATTCTGTGGTCCATTAAGTAATGCAACAGTTTATTTATGTGTTAAGCAGAGGAAGATCATGATGTTTCTGAGAGGTCTTTCAAAGACACCATGTTATAAGGCTACGAAAGAATCTGGTGCTTGCCTTCCAGGAGTATTTTGTTGTATGGAAGTTCTAAGTAAATGGTCGTCTAGAAGAATGTTTTCAGCTAGGGAGGGGGTGCCACTCTTGTGTTTGTGTAACACGTCTACATCCCTAGTTCTTGTCTCTAAAAGTTCTGACTCCCCGCTATAGTTTTATAAATAGGAAGGTGAGGACCTCCTCCTTGGTTACAGTGGAGCAACTGGGCTTCTTCAACTTATTGTCTTAGCTATCCGTCGATGAGAGAGGGAGTGGCTTAGCTCTTTCCGTTGCAAGGGGTCACTGGGGCATGTCCATCTCTTGGTGGTGGCCAACTTTGAGACCGATACAATGGTTTACTCTACGCCGGGGTAACTGACGGGGCCGTCATCCTCTCCAAGATCCAACCAGCCACATAGGCATTTTCTTTGTGTTGGTGATGCATTTGCTGCACTTGGCAGTGGGGAGTCCTCTAAACCCCTAACGTCCTGAGATTTGGGGTGATGTAGTCTTTGGTAGATTTGAGGCACTCTCTAAATGGTATGTCCAGATAATACATATAAAGCGTCTGTGGTGCCATCAATGTTCAGTCTACTGCTATTTCACGACCAGCATGAACCAATACTGTAAGATCCCCTCCGGGGAACTTTTGTATCATATTTAAAACGTGCTGCCTCAGTAGAAGGTGACCCAATAATTTTTTTTAAGTAGACTTATACTTCCCTGGAGCACCATAATTTTGGTTCTGAGCCATACTGACTAACAAGTCTACATATACTCCATCCGTCTAATGGCTTCCTGCAACGTTAAACTCTCAACAAGGACCAGATTCAGAACAGGGGTTCTTGGTGAAGACAAAGAGGCTCAGAGATTATGAGAGGAACTGATTTACTGTTACATAGCTCTTCATGTCATACCGGCTGGCATCGTGCATTAGTCCAGGGCTAGAAACGTGGCATATACAACAAAATCTGTGTCATTAATATAATCAACGGCAAAGGAAGAACCTTGGATGTTCTGAGAACGTCTTTCATGACACCATGTTATAGGCTACTAAATAAACATGGTGCTTGCCTTCTAGGAGTATTTGGTTAGACGCCAATGGAAGTCTAGGTAATGATGCTTGAAAATGTTCCAAGGCTTCTTGGTGTTGGTTTAACAATGCTACATCCCTAGTTCATTGTCATTAGGAATTACCCAAATTCCATCTACAGTCCTGAAGGAGGAAGGTGGGAAGACTCCCTTTCCTTTGTCACAGTTGAGCACTGGTCCCTTTTCAACTTGATTGTCCCCAACCCTATCTATCCTTCTAACAGAAAAAGGTGGCTTCACCTCCTCCCTTTGCAATGGGTCACTGGGCATGTGCATCGCTTGGGTGGTCAACGTTGGAGACCTATACATTGGTTTCCTCTACTCCTTTGTAAGGCAGATGAGGCCTTCATCCTCTCCAAGATCCCAAACAGCCACATAGGTTTGTATGGGGGTTTTGTTGTGGTGATCTTTGGCATCACAGTAGGCAGTGATGAGTCTCTAAAACCCAAACGTTACGGATCCTGGGTGATGTAGTTTGTGTAAGATTTGAGGCACTCTATAAATTGCATGACCAGATACATACCATGCAAAGCTGTCGGTGGAGCGATCAAATGTCAGTCTACTGCTTAAAGTACACCAGTCAAGACCCAATATCAGTAAGAGGATCCCCCTCTGGGAACCTTGTGATGCTTAGTTAGAAAGCTTGCTGGCCTCAGTAGAAGGTGGACCCAAGTAATTTTTTAAGTACCTTATACTTCCCTAGCGGCACGCTAGCCACAGTTATGTGAGGATTTCTACAGAGTCATAATAAAAGCAAGAATCCTATCAGCCTTCTATGCGCCTCGTATTATCATTACAGTCCTGACACTCCTACATCAGGTCGCAGGGTAAAAAAAAAGGGAATTTTACGAATGCAGCAGATGTCAAACTGTTCTGTCTTGAACAGGAATTCATCACCCAAGGCAGAGAAAAACTTAACCCGCCAACAGCCATGCAACAGCAGCAGCATCATGTAGGTGGATGATGTATTATCCAAGGTTTTCTCAGGAATTTTCATCATTACCTTTATGAAAAAAAATTACTTTGGCATATTTCTTTTGGTTGCATTGAGAGACTTTTTGCGAGAAGCATCTGATACCTTGAGGCAAGCCAGGGTAGCTAACCTCCCTATTTGTGATAATGTAGTATGATAACTTTCTAGCAAGAGTCTTGATCCTATATTTTCAATCTTTTTAATTCAGCTCCTATGCAGACCAGTGCGTGGCCAGCGGTTGCAGACTTCAACATAGCTGGGGTAAAGCTGACCAAAAGCAGGTTACGCGCGTCTATGCATCCTCTTCGATATCTGTTGGGTTAGCAGCATCAGAGGCAGAGGTGGAACAAGAAGACACCTAAGGTCTTATAAGACACTTAGTAGTAGGAAATTTTTGTCTCACCACTGTAGATGCTTAACCCTAAGAATAAGCGTTTGCAAAGGTGAACATATCCTTGACCCAAGCAGTTTACATAGTACAATGAAAAGAAGACAATGTGTCATCATTTCAACTAAGTAGGGAAAGACAGATGAAGGAAGGGAAGGACATTTTTAAGCTTCGTTTCCCTGGCGATGAAAACTTGAACCCGTAAGCAAAAACAATCTGCCCTAAAGGAATTTGTAATTTCTGATCCAAAGTTACCACCAGACTGGTTCAGAAATTTGATACACGACATAGTATTAAATATTTTAGAGCCTTTTGGGGAGTTACCACCTTTCTTGATCCCACACTGTTCCTGCTCGTTACCAGCTCCTCAGACGGCTATTCTACAGATTCACAGTTCTCAATTGTGAAGACTCTTCTCCCTCTCGATTATGAATTCTTTATTCTCTAGACCCACTGGTGCCAAACGCAAAAGCCCAAGAGCTGAATCTGCCCACCTCGTCCCTTTTATGTGGCTCCTGGGAAAAAAAGAAAGAAAGCCAAATAGAGCTTAGACACAGCTCCATGTGCAAACGCACAGGCAGTGGCACAGGCTCTGACAGCGGCACCAAGCACCTAGCTATCCTCCAATGGTCCTTCAAGGCAACCACACTTCTGTTGTGTCCCACGATGAAAATGAGTTTGACCCCCGGCTCAAGATAAGAATGGTCCTCATTGCATTTTGAGGGTTTTATGTGAAATAGCTTGGTCCCCATACTTTCCTGTGGGGCCATTACAGACTTATATTAAAGGGGTTTGTGCCACATTAATGTTGACGTGGGATCCGTCCAAAATGGGTTTTTATCACTTTCTAATAGATGTATTACAAAATTCAGTCTGAAAGCTACTGCCTTCCTACATGCCCTGTTACGTCAAAGCTTCTATTAGTACGGCCTGACAATAGCGGACGGGCTTGCGCGAGAAAGCTATTTCTGATGAACTGAGCTGCAGAAGTTTTCAAGTGCACCGGTAGCAATATGGTGTTCTGTTCGTTACAGAATAAACCTATTGTAGTGTGATTAGATACCTGCTTTATCTGATGACAGGAACATGAAGAAACTTTCAGCGGCCGTGTAGAAAAGTGTTGGACCTTTTGTTATATAGAATCCACAGTTATAGTTTTTTTTTTCAGTGAACATGTCACCAAGGAATCCCCTTATGCAGCTTTGTTGCTCCTGGTTTGTGTGTGTTCCCTCTCTCTCTTTCAGCTCCGTGAGTTGTTTACATTACTTTCTTAGCAGATTAGGCTCCTCCTGACAGTGCATCTGAGCTGGGGTCGGCTGTATGGAGAATCCACGCTTGTACTGTTTATATTTCACTTAATTTTTGAGATGCGCCCTTGAAACCGCACTCCATCACTGGCCCCACCCGCCTTCCCTGCAGCTTCATGACTCAGTGTGATTTGTTTACATCCTGCTATCATGCTGACCGGAGGTACGTAAATGGTCTCTTGGCAAATCCCCTTTAATTAATGACTAAATAAGTCTAATTATTTTAACCTCTCCTCATAACTAAAATGCTCTATTCCCCTTGTAAGTTTGGTTGCTCGTCTTTGCACTCTCTCTAGCTCCACTACATCCTTTCTATAAACTGGAGCCCGGAACCGAACAGCATATTCCAAGTGAGGCTGCACCAATGCTTTATATAGCAGTAAAATTACATCCCTGTCCTTCAAATTCATGCATTTTTTTTAGTAGTTTGAATTCAACACAGTGACATCTTGCAAAGTTTGTGACATAACACCAACAATGACTTCCACAATATACATTTTAAAGGAGTATTGTCACCTTGAAAAATCTCTCCTAAGGCTGGCTCATAGCTCTTCTACAAGCCGGCCTCAGAGAACAACCAGATGGCAGTACTTCTGGTGCACTTTCCTATTCATGTCTATGGGAGTTCCAACTATACCCTAGCACACCCACGCAGCGATTGGAATGGGTGGCCCTGCGACCCCCGTGTCGGGTCGCAGACACACCCGCAACGCCGCAGCACCTCTTGCTGCGGCCGGTGCTGCAGCCCGACACTCGGGCCGCGGACACCCCGGCACGCCTGGTGCTCACTTACCCGTCCACTCTCCTGTTTCGCCGTCCCGGCGTGACGTCCTGCTGCCGAGCCGGTGCACGCGCGCCCTCTACGCGCGCCCGGCACGGCCGGAAATTTAAAGGGACAGGGCGCCGTGATTGGTCTCACCGGGGCGCTGACCCTATTAAGCCCTGCCTCTTCCCCCCCACCTTTGCCGAATCGATAGGGCCCTGTGCCTTGAGAGGAAGCGTTCCTAAAGTGTCTTGTTCCGTTTACCGTGTACCGTACCTTCTGCCTCCGTCCCTTGACCACGAACCATTGCGTCTGTCTGACCTTCTGCCTGTCCCTGACAACGAGCCTGCTTCACGATTTTGAACCGCGCAACACCTCGGTGCCACCGCAAGCAATCACTCAGGGGTTAGGACCTGTAAGTAATTCCGCCACAGCATGTCCAATCCGCTTTGCGGCGGGCTCTGGTGAAAACGGACCTACTTAGACACCGCTCCCGGGCGTGGCTTGAGGCCAGCGCTTGTGGTGGTCCAAGAGGGATCCACTACCACATCCGAACAGTTGCGATTCGGCCAGGGATCCAGCCAAGGGTGCCTCTACCGAGCGTCTCCAACCTCATGTTTTTTTTTTTTTTATCTACCACTGTGGCCAGCAAGCTAAGCAGATCGCTGCAGCAAGCACAACACTGATCCAACTGACTAATATGATGCAGCAGCTCTGGCCACTCTGCAGCAACAATAGCTGCCGTGGCGCAAGCAGCAGCATCCGTTCTGGGGACATCCCCCGCCGGCCCTAAAGCCTCCGCTTGTCCCATGCCGACAAGTTGACGGGGAATCTAAGGCCTGCAGGGGTTTCATCACCCATGTGCCCTCCACGTGGAACTTATGGCTGGGCGTTCCCGTCCGAAAGGTCCAAGGGGGGCCTTCGTGTCAAGCTCCTCTCCGGGAAAGCCGGGCCTGGGCGACTCCACGTTTGGACCGAGGCGATCCTATTCACAGCGGATCGCGTCTTTCGGGCTGGAAGTTCCGCAGAGTCTTCAGGAGCCTGCCCGTGCCGTCGTCTGCTGTAACCGCTTTGTTGAAATCTACAGCAGGAACGCCTCCGTTGGCGACGACCCGTGCATTTTCGCACCTTAGCCTCGGAATTGGCGGTGGATTGAGGCAGCGTTGTGCGCCACGTTCTAGAGGGCCTCGCCGCCAGTGAAGGGATGCACTCTCCACCCGGGACCCTCCGACGTCTGTTAATGAGCGCATCCACACCAGCAACCCGCAGTGACATCCGTTCCCGTAGAGACGGGAGAGCTCCGCCAGGATCGCGAACCAGCTCCAAACGCTGCTACCCCGTCGTGCGCCAGGGTTTCAGCGTCCCCCACTGCATCCTTCCCACCAGCCTTGAAAGGCCAACAAGGGGACAGTACCCCCTGTCTCCACAAGACTTGCAACGACGGCGGTGAGAAGAAAGGTGTGTCTCTACTGCGGCAGCCCCGAACACTTCCGTAGGGGTTGCCCACTTCTTCTGCAATGCTCGGGAAATGCACGCACCTACGGTAGGATTCGTGGACGAGTCCGTCCCTAGGTGTGAGTAATCCTCTCCACCAGCACTTGGTCCACGTCCAATTCCGGAATCTCGTTCCGAGTGTCAGCCTTCCTGGATACCGATCGGCTGGAGCTTTATGAATGCTTCGTTGGCGACCAAAGTAACGCGCTCGGTGGCCCGCCTAACCTACCCGTGTCATCTCCTCCGTCTGTTGGTGAACTACTAATTAACCCATCCACTACCGGACTGAACCAGTGGTCCTACAAATAGAGCCCGTGCACAGGGAAAGGATCACGTTCTTCGGGTTACCCCTTTTCTTCCTCGGCTTTCTACTGGGCTTCCCTTGGCGACAGCGTCCGCCCGAGGCTGGATTTGAAGACGGGTGAAGTATTTGCGCTGGGGCCCGGACTGCCAGTCTCGTTGTCTTTCGCACCCCGCCGGTGTGCCCCATCCCTCCGCAGTCCCTCTCTCAAGCCACTACCTGGCTACCCAACCTTATCAGGACTTCCAAGACTTTTTCGCCGAGAACGAGCGAGACACTTCACTCATCGCCCATATGATTGCCCTATAGACCTGCTACCCGACTATCCTCCCGGTAGGTCTAATCCGATCTCCGTACCCGAAACTCAGCGATATCGGCCTACGGTAAGAAAATCTACGAAAGGGTTTCCATCCGCAAATCTACTTCTCCGCGGGTGGCCGGGATTTTTTCTTTGTGGAAAGAAAGATGATCCTGAGACAGGCATTGACTACCGTGTCTAAGAAGAATCACCAGCAAGATCCCGGTATCCTCTGCATTTAATCCACCGAACTCTTTGACCGGCTCCGGGGAGCCAAGTCTTCTCCAAATTGGACTTGCGGAGGCATATAACTCAATCCGATCCAGGTAGCGACGAGTGGAAGACGGCTTCAATACTCGTGATGGGGCTACGTTGAGTAGCTGGGTGAGGCCCTTCGGTTTATGCAATCGCTCCGGCCTGTCGTCCAGGAATTTGTCAATGACAATTTTCAGAGACCGCCATAGTCTGTTATGGTCTACTTGGAATAACATCCTGTATTTCTCACCCGATCGGGGATCCCACCAGTCGCATGTGCGCCAGGTCCCCTGAAACGCCTGGCGAGAACCATCTTTACGCGAAACTGGAGAAGTGCCTAGTTCATCAGACCACCCCCGTTCCTTGGATACATAATCTCTGATAAGGGTCTGCGATGGATCCCCTAAAACTCTCTGCCATCCTACAGGTGGCCCCGACCCGGTGGCGCTGCGGGCCAGACAACCTTCTTGGGCTTCGCAAATATTATGACCGGCAATTTTTCTGCATTTTCGACGTTGGGGTAGCACCAATCGTGGCCCTGACTAAAAACTGCCAACCCAAACTGTGGCCTCTGCCGCAGAAAAGCCTTGCCAAATTGAAGGCAGCATTCGCCTCCGCACCGTGTTATCCCAGCCAAGTACCGAGAAACCTGCTTTCTAGAAGTCGTCGCCTGCTTCCATAGGGGCTGGAGCGCTGCCTACCCAAAAGGGGCCCAAGGGCAATGACGCGGACCTGTGGGTGTTCTTTTCCAGTCCTTCTCACCGGCAGAGAGGAACAATACAATCGGAGATCGGAACTTTTAAGCCATTAAACTTGCCCAGAAGAATGGCGCAACCTCCCGGGGGTGCTCGTTTGCCCCGTGAATACCTTCACTGACCACAAAAATCTCTCTACTCTCCAGACAGCACAACGGTTGAACCCTCGTCAAGCGAGATGTTCTCTGTTCTTTGCCCTTTTAACCTACATTATCCACTTCCGACCGCAACAAGAACTTCAAAGCCGATGCTCTTTGCCTGCCTCCGTTGTTAGTGGGAGGAAGAGGTGGCTCCACGAACCATATCTACCCCCAGACCGTCTGATATCTGGGCTCCCACTAACCTCCAATGGTTACCCCAGGGAAGACGTATTGCCCTGCGCTCCGGTAGAGGGTCCCTGAAATGGGTCTCAGTTCCCGCTAGCTGGACACGCATGGGGTACGAAGGTCTTGTTCGCTGATTTCCCAGTCTACTGTGGCCTGGTGTCGGTAACGATGTAAAGGAATATTGTGGAGGCCCTGTACCACCTGGTGCCGCCGCAACAATCACCTCGCCAAAACCTGCGGGACTACCCAACCCCTGCTATGCCCTAGCTGTCATTGGAAGCCATATTGCCCTTGGGACTTCGTAACTGACTACCGCCTCTGAAGAAATACGGTCATCTGGGTGGTCACTGACCGGTTTTTTCCAAAATGGTCATTTGGGTCCCTTGCCGGCCTTCCTTCTGCACCTCGCTCACAACTTTTTTTTAAACACATCTTCCGTCCTGCAGGACATCCCTAACATATAGTTTTTCGACTGGGGAGTCCAGTTCGTCTCGAGATTATGCGAGCCTCTGCTCGCTTCTGCAAGTGGAACTGGACTTCTTCCTCTGCGTACCCCCCACAATCCAATTGGGCAAGTAGAAAGGTGAATCAGTCCTAGGTACTTATCTCCGCACTTTCACTTGGCCAGCAAGATGATGGTCCTGTCTACTACCTTGGCGGAGTTTTCCGTATAATCTCCCTGGACTCTGAATTCCCGCTGGGGCATCTCCCCTCTCCATTGTCTTTGGTCAGCATACCCCCCCACCACCTCCACTGCCCACTGCCTCCTCCGCATGTCCCTGCTGTGGACAGTCGGTCCGGTGACCTATCCGCTGTCCTGGAGGAGACGCGCCAGTCCCTGCTTCAGGACCCTCTACCCGTATGAAGACCCAAGCGACAAGAAACTGAAGACCCCCTCCTGTCCTTTGTCCCGGGGCAATAAAGTATGGCGTCTGCCAATAGTATCCATTTTAAAATCCCCAGCTATAAGCTGGGTCCCCCGTTTTTTGGTCCCTTGAAGCCGGGCGCATTAATCCTGTGGGCCTACAAGCTCCGCTCCCTCCGACCATTGCTTACCCAAACTCCTTCCTGTCTCCCTACTGAAGCCAGTTTCCCCATAACCGCTTCTCTCGGTTTGTGGTTCCCCGTCTTCCGTAGCTGATGCCACCAATGTTTTTGCGTCAAAGAGATTTGGCCACTAAGACGTTAGGGGGAAACGGTTTTTTTTGGTGGACTGAAGGGGTTTGGGCCAGAAGCAGGTCGAGTGAGCCGGAGGAAAACATCCTGGATAGGGCGCTCTGTCTAAGTTTTTTGCGGCCAAAAGAGGGGGGAGGCCAAAAGGGGGGGTGTACTGTTACGGTTGGTCCCCCCTGCGACCCCCCCATGTCGGTCGCCAGGCCACCCGCAACGCCGCAGCACCTCCTGCTGCGCCGGTGCCGGAGCCCGAGGCTCAGCCGTGGACACCCCGCACGCCTGGGCGCATTACCCGTCCCACGCTCCTGTTCCCATCCCGGCGCGCGCTCCTGCAGCCGGCCGATTGGCGCGCGCTCGGGCAACTGCCGGGAATTTTTAAAGGACAGTGCGCCGGTGATTGGTCTCCCGGGCGCTGATCATTAAGCCCTCCCTCTTCCCACACCTTTTTCCCGAATCGTTTTCCCCTGTGCCTGAGAGGAAGCGTTCCTAAAGTGTCTTGTTCCGTTTAGTGTACCTACCTTCTGCCCCCGCCCCTTGACCACAACCTTGCCCCCTGTCCTGCCTTTCCCTGTCCCCCGACACACCTCTTCACGATTTGCCCCGCGCAAACCTCGGCTGCCACCGCAAGCAAGTCATGTCGAAATCCCCACAGCAAGTCCCACCCGTTTTTTGCGGCGGGTTTGGGGGAAAACCGGACCTATTTAACTCCCTCCCGGGCGGGGGCTTATGCCATCGCTTGTGGGGGCCGAGGATCCACTACCACACCCCGTAACAGCTATTTCAAACTCCCTAAATTTTAACTGGAAGAATGTCACACCAGCAACTTACATTGAGGCTGGTTCATAAAAGGGATAAAAGGGCAGCCTTGGAGGGTTTTGCATAGGGGCAAAACCCCTTTTATTGAAAGAATTAAACGAGGCCCAAAAATTTTAAATAAATAAATTTATCCTCCTGTAGCGAAAAGACGGGCCACTATAAAGTAGGGCAATTTTTCCAGGACTTTATTTAATCCAAATACACAGCAATCTTTATTATTAACTTAATAGTTTGGGTTTTTGACGTAGGATGCTCCAAAATTTGGTTTTTAAATCACTTTTCTAAATATATGCTTAAAAACGTGAACCCTTTGAAGCTCAGCCGACTAAATGCCCATATTTTCCGACATTTACTTTAAACACCGGGGAGCTGACAGGAGCTGATCTGCCAGCTTGCGTTGTTTGCACTTATTATCTGATGGCGGGAACATGAACAAGCTTTGGGGAGTGGAGAAAAGACCTGTGCCCCTTTTGAAAGAGAATCCCGGTTGAAATGTAATTATTTAAAAAACATCAAGCTCCCGCTAGCCCCCCTCTCCCCCCGCGCAGTTGTAAACAAATAAAAGATCCCTGCTCGAGCTCATTTTCTCCCTGACAGATAAGAGAGAAACTTGTGCACAATCATTTTTCCCCCTGGGGATTAGCCAAATACATTTTTTGCTCGGGTAAAGACTGAATATCAAAACCGGGGGGGGGGGAAAGACACCAGAGGAGGTCTTGTTTTTTTAAACACAGAAACACAAGCCCCCATTTTTCAAGCCTCAAGAGGGGAGTATCAGCCTGTTAGGTGAGTGTTCACTTCTTGGCAAAACCCCTTTAAGCTCTCCAGCTAAGCTTCATTATTTTGTTAGTTGTCCTCTTGCCCTTTTCCTTCAAATGTTTTCAAGGATTATCATCTTCCTCAAGGTTGGTCTTCACAATATTTTTCCAAAAAGCAACAAAACCCTTTACCCGGTTATCTGGAAATTTTAGTAAAATTTGGCAAAAACTTATTGTTGCATTCCCATATACTCAAAAATATACCAAGAATTTCTAATTTTGCATTGAGCTAAATACTAAGGACTGGCTCCGGGGGGAAAACCCCCATATTTTTTGGGTCCCGGGGTGGAGGCTCTGGGGTCAAGATGGGCTCCATTGGGGTAGACTGGTTTTTTGCCCTTTGGCCAGGGCATTAACCATGGGGAGGAAAGGGCTTAAAGCCTTGTCTCCTCCCTTCCCCCACAAATTTTCCCCACCCTTGGTTGAACTTGTACGGTCTTTTTTCAACCGTACTAACTATGTACCTTATCCACCAATGACCATTGTCCAAAACAAAAATGGACAAACTTCTAGAGTTTTTAAAAACTTTTGGCAAACTTAAATAAAAGCGAGTGCTATTTACATAGTAGGAGGAATTGATGCCTCCATTTTGGTTTCTTGCACTCTGCCCACCTCCACAGGTCGCTGGATCAGTGCAGTATGCTATAAGGCTGGTACTTTTTTCTCTCTGGATTATGGAGGTCGGAGGAACCAATGAGAAGTCTGAATTGGACTCAAATGAGAGGTAAAAAAGAGTAGGACCACCTGTAACTGAGGTCCCGTTTTAAAGTCGGAGGGTGGCTTAAACAGTTTTGATCAAAACATGTGAACTAAGAACCTCAAAGTTTTTTTCATGTATCGTAGATAGCATAAATGCTTCCTTGCAGGTTTCCATGTTTTTTGATAGCCCTTTTTGCTGGTGGTGTGCTGCTGGTATTGGAGTGTGTGTATATGTACCACAGCCATTCCAGTGTGCACCTGTGTTCACAATGTGTTTTTCAGAAATGTTTTTTTGTGCAGAACCATACGTTACATTTGGCATATATTGCTTTTAATTTATATAGGGAGGAATGGATGCCTCCATTTTGGTTTCTTGCACCCCGCCCACCTCCACAGGTTACTGGATCAGTGCAGTATGCTATAAAGCTGGTGCCTTTTTCTCTCTGGATTATGAAGGTTGGAGGACCCAAATGAGACGTCTGAATTGGACTCAAATGAGAGGTAAAAATAGAGTAGGACCCCCTGTACTGAGGTCCCGTTGAAAGTCAGGGGTGGCTTAAACGGTTTTGATCAAAACATGTGAACTAAGAATCTCAAAGTTTTTTCCATCTATTCACATAGTAGACCCACTGTATGAATGCGAGTTTAAATAAGGTCCTTTGAGCACTGAAAACCTGTTACTGGCCGTGATCCAGATGTAGGGGAAATAATTTATGTTGTGTTTAATATCAAGAAAGTTTTGTGAATGAGTTCAAGCATTTCCTTCAACGTGTACACTCTTCAGATCCGTAACTAAGAAACTTCCCTTCATCCTCTCTGCTCTCAGATCTATTTCACAATCAGATGTAGCTGATATCCTCACGTCAATATCAAGCAAGTAACTAACTGTACACCTGGAGAGCTAACTTGGCGCCTTGAGAGTAGTAAGATTTTCTCTCCACAAGTCCTCCACATGAGTTTGGAGAATCAACCCATGAAAGGAGGGGGCCAAAGAGCACCAGGTCTGGCTGTTCTGGTGGTCAGGGGTGTGGTAGTGCTAACCAGTACTAAAAGGTTCCCCTTTAGCTCTATGTATGGCCTTGTCTATGCTTTTTATGTGTTTTTTTTGTATTAGTATATACAAAAATATATAGGTATTTAAAGGGAATGTGTCATCAAAAAATGAGTCATTGTTTAAGTCCCGTTTTTATGTTAAACACATTTTTTAGGAATTTTTGGTTGTTTTTTATTTAATTTTTCATATCAGTTCAAATTTTTTCCCATTAAAAACTTTATTAGAGAATACAGCGTAAGGTACAAAAAAGATTATGAAATGAGATCAAAAAAGGTTTTGTAAAGGCCCTTTAAATGGAGGCCAAGGAAAAAATTCATATCTATAAAGATAAATTGTAAAAGGCCATTGAAGTTTTGAAATCAGGGTAAGAACTTGTATCCATGAGAATAAACAAAATAAAAGGGGGCCTGGGGGGGGGGAAAGGGGGAAGGGGGGGAAGGGGGGTTGCGGACGAGGACAAAACCGGGTTTCCCCCAAAAACCCAGCAGACAAGCCCCCAAAATGAGATGTTGTAGTAAAACCTACGAGTCAATTTGGGGTTCAACGCGAATGCAACCGAAATTAGGAGGGGGCGGGGGCAAAAAAACCCCATCGGCCCCTTTTCAATGTTTTTAAACAATTCTAAGTTTGAGTTTTCTTTTTTGGCCAAAGGCCCCTTGTTTTGCACGTTTTAAAACAGCTTCAGAGAATTTACAGAGCCATGCCATAGGAGATTAAGATGACTAATTCGCATGACTTTATAGGAGAGTTTTTTGTCATGCTCTGTGACCTGTCTCCTTTTTTGTGACGGGGTGGACCCTGTTTATCTAGGAGGGGTGGACTAAAATTATCCAGAAATATTAGAAAGTTGGGTTTTTTTGTTTAGAGAAAAGCGGCTTGGGGGGAATAATAAATTGTTTAAATACATCATAGGCAATAAAAAGAGATCTCTCCCAAGATTTATTTTTAACCCCGGACTATCTAGAACAAGGGGGGGTCCTCTTGTCTTGGGAATGAAAGTTTTAATAAACCTTTGAAAAAAATTTTTTTCTGTTAGGGCGTAACTTGGATCTCTGCCCGAGGAAAATTTTATGGTGAAAATTCAATAACAGAGTTCAAAAAGGGTTTGGGTGCATTTCGAGGTAAAAATAAAAAGTTATGTGTCTAGGATTGGAGAGGGGGGGCATTGTTAGGGATTTTTCTTGCCGTTTGGAGTCGGAAAAGGAATTTTCCCCTAAAAATTGAGGCAATTGGCTTAACCTCATTGGGGTTTTTTTCCTTCCCCTGGATCACACCCTTTTCCAACCAGGTGTATGGATGGAATTTTGTCTTTTTCGGCCTTTCAAAAAATGAAATATGGTGTTCCTTTCAGTTTGACTTCTTTTTGAATATTGAGAAACAACTGAGAATCTTTTGTACAAACAGGAAGGTAAGACAATTTTTGGTTTTGGCCAAAGTGAAAACGGAAAGGGTTAAGAATTTTAAAAAATATTGATTTGGGATATGGAAAAAAAAAAATTAAAACCAAAAATTCTTAAAAAATGTGTTTAAAAAAAAATCGTGATTAAACAAAAGTCATTTTGATGACACATTTAACACCTTCAATTGCATACTCTGTCCCCCGGTGCCCTCTGCCTGTTCTCTCATTTCAGCTGAAGATTTCGCCATACACTTCAAAGGCAAGAATGACAACATCAGAGGGAGTTTCCACCTACAGTCCCTGCACAATGCTCTTCTTCCATAACCCGCTTTGCCCCCCATATATGACCACCTTACACTATTTCCAAATCCCTTTCGCTACAACCATCCCACCTCATCCCCAACTGTAATACTGTAACCCCAACCCTAGCCCATATCTTATCCTATCACAAAACTTTGGCATCTTTCCTTCTTTCAAACATCACACTTACCCTCAAGAAGTCAACCGTTAACCCGTTCTCTTTATCTGTCGCCCAATCCCTCTACTATCATTGGCATCAAAATCCCAAAAGCATTCATTTAACTGTTCCCCCATCATTCGTAACTTACATCTGACCAAAGCGTCTCGTTTCCTACCTCAGAACTCCACCGAAACTGCCCTGACCAAAGTCACCACTGACTTAAAGGGGTTTTGCCAAGAAGTGAGTTGCTTACCTAACAGGCTGATACTCTCCTCTTGAGGCCTGAAAAAAGGGGCGTCATATTTATGTGTTTAAAAAAACAAGTACCTCCTCTGCGATGTCATCACTCCCCCTCCCATGCACGTTCCTGATACTCAGTCTCTGTAGTTGAGAAAACATTGTTTTGCTAGTCCACAGAGGAGAACTGTATTGTGCACAAGCTATATGCCTTTTATTTCTACCTCTTATTAGCTCAGGAGAGAAGATAAGCTCAGCAGGCAGCCTTCTTTCATTCCTTCTTCACAAACGCTGCAGGGAGAGAGGGAGGGGGGCTGAGCAGAGGAGCCAGAGAGCATCTACATGTTTACTAAGATAATAATATTACAACCAGTGGATTCTCTATACAAAAGACACAGGATCTTTCTCCCCAGTCCCTTCTAAGCTCGATCATGTTCCCTGCCATCAGATAAGAAGTGCAGGCAATGCAGGCGCGGCCAGATCAGCTCCTGTCAGCTCCTGGTCGTGCCTAATGTAAACTGTCAGGAAACCAAGGGCATGTAAGTCAGGCTGCAGCTCTCAGAGGCTTCACTTTTTTGGATGACATATATTTAGAAAAGTGATTGAATACCCATTTTGGAGGATCCCATGTCAACATTAGATCATGGCAAAACCCCTTTAATAACCGCAAAAGCCCCATGTCAGTGCTCTGTGCTGCGTCTCCTAGATCTGCCCTCTGCTTTTGACAGAGTTGATTCTCATTTCCTTTGGCATCATGGATTTGGCTCCTACCAATTCCCTCTTCTCTCAGCATTGCAGACTTGGCTCTTTCTTAGATTTCATCATACCTGATGGAACATTCAGTGTCTTCCACTCACACCCCTCCTCCTCCTCTATTTCTACAGGTGTCCCTGAGCAGTCAGTACCGGGCCCACTACTCTTCTCTCTCTATACCAATGGCCTCAGTGAACTGATAGCATCACATGGCTTTCAGAACCCAGAATGTCTATCGTCCATATCTTCCTTCTTCTCCTCTCGCTTTCTCGAACTCAAAATGGAGAAAACGGAGTTCATCGATCATGGTCAATGGCTCCACGCTTTACCAGTACAAAAGTCTGCTGCCTTGGGAATATTCTTTGATTCTGCCCTTGATGCTCAGGATAAATTGAGGATGCGCAAATAGTTAAAGCCCTTAGCAGAGCTGAGTGTCAGCGGCACCGTGCCCCGCTGTTCAGCCGCATCACCTGTGAGTCCTGCCGTAGGCAGCACAATGATGCGATGGCTAAACTTCACTTGTAGGAGCCAGCTTACTGCTCATCTGGGGAAACAGGAGACAGGTTTTTCTTTTCTTTTTCACTAATCCGGCACTACCTAGTTGGAACCTAGCTGCCATCTGTATGGTGGCAGTATCCAGTCTGCAGAGCCTGTGTACACTGGTTTCTACCACTATATGATCACTGTCTGGAGGTAATAGTCTGCAGAGCCTGTGTACACTGGTGTCTACCATCATATGGTCACTGTATGGAGGTAATATACAGTCTGCAGAGACTGTGTACACTGATATCTACCACTATATGGTCACTGTCTGGAGGTAATAGTTTGCAGGGCCTGTGTACACTGGTGTCTACCATCATATGGTCACTGTATGGAGGTAATATACAGTCTGCAGAGACTGTGTATACTACTGTAGTATCTACCACTATATGATCATTGTCTAGAGGTAATATACAGTCTGAAGAGCCCGTGTACACTGGTCTCTACCACCATATGGTCACTGTATGGAGGTAATATACAGTCTGCAGAGCCTATGTACTCTGGTATCTACCACTATATGGTCACTGTATGGAGGTAATATACAGTCTTCAGAGCCTGTATATACTGGTATATACCACTATATGATCACTGTCTGGAGGTTATATACAGTCAGCAGAGACTGTGTACACTGGTATCTACCACTACATAGTCATTAAATGATGGTATTATTGATCTGTGTATATTGATCTTTATTCAGTAACAGCATAGGGGTATTACTCAGTCACTATGTGGTGGTAATTTGTGGTTGTGTTCTGGTGGTAATATCGAGTCCTTATATAGCAGCGTTATTGGTAATGTTGGTCTTGGTCTAGTGGGATGTGTTTGGTGGCAGTATGTTGGTGATATGCACGGTAAGGTATTTGCTCCACTATCTAGTAACTGCATGACTTTTATTAAGAGGTACGGGTAAATGTTTGTGGTCGGGGGAGAGACTGTCAAGGGCGGCCCACCCGAAAGTTTGCTTCGGGGTCCAGGATTATGTATACCCCTGCTCCTCACATGATATTCTTCTTTGCTCTCCTATTGTCAGCTTCTCCCACATCTCCATCTCCAAGATGGGAAGAAGTTCCTTGATCTATGATTGTTGGGTTGATTCTCCAAACCAATTTTTTGGAATACTTAAAATAAGGTGTTGAGCCAACCTAAGCTGGGTTCCCTTGCTTTAATGTTCCCATAGTAGCTGCAATGGTTGCCTCTGTGGTTCAAATGCTCATTGGTATAGAAGCCAAAAAACATCTACATATATGTCTGTGTCTAGGGTCACAAAACTGATATACCTAGCCTTGTAGCCTATGTGTGTACTGCAAGGGGCATGACGTATTACCATAAACTTGGTGGCACAGTTATATGGAAGTATTTATTGGGCGACAAAACTGGTGTTTGTTGTAGATGGGGGCATTCCCAGGGCAGGGCTAAAATTCCCCTGAATCAGGAGATAACAGGTTAGCAAATATGCCAATAATACCACTGTTCAAGGCCAAAATAATACTACTATACCACGACCATTGTACCACTACCACTCAAAAGTGATTCAATAATACCAAATGCAAATTACTGAACAAAGTCTAATATTACCCCCATAAACTATTAACCATCAACTATGCCCACCTATTTACTGTGTCGTCTATTAGCAAATTATGCACCTTTTTTCTCCAGAAATTAATAAAAGTCATCTCACCTTATCTCAATCCCACAAAGAGTAGAGCGGCCAAGGAGCTGATGTCCTGTGCCGGAAACGGCCATCTTGTAGGCCACGAGCCTAAAGCATATCTGCCAAAAAAATTTCTCCCGATTCCAGGAGATTTTAGCCCAACCCCTTTTGAGGCAATATTGGCATGAACACCTCCCAGTTTCTGTCCCAGTTTATGGAAGTCTCCCTGAAGAAATAGGAAAATGGCAGATTGGCCTGTGGCCTGGAGAATAGCAAAGAGTAAAGAGTCTTTGTATTTGCAACCAAAAGACACTTGTTTGGGAAAGGTGTCACTCCCCAGATTCCTTGAGGTCCCTCGTGGGATTCGGAACTTTATAGTAATTATGATATCAGCAGAAATGCTCTGCAGAACATTCCAGGAGGCATCTATAAGACTTTAAAGAGAACCTGTCACATAGTTTTTGCCCCCCTGGCTGAGGACAGAACAAGGTAGTGTCAGACATGCTGTTTCCAGTGCTGTGTCCCTTATTCTGTAAGATGCTGTAGTGTTCGTGTATTTAATGCTCAAATCTGCAGTTTTCAGCCAGAAGAGTCATTCGAAGAGTCCTTCAGAGAGTCAGTTTTTTTTCAAACCCGGCCAATCGGCTAGCCCCGCCCACCTCAACTGACAAACCTATTACTTTGAACAGGAAGAAACATGTGAATAACTGTCAGTGGGCGGAGCTAGCCTTTTGTGGGTGGAGCTAACACCTGCTCATGAATAAGATTTAAGGGGTAAATGCTCTAAAACTGCTGCATCTTACAGAATAAAGGGCACAGCTCTGGAAACAGCAGGACTGACACTAGCTTGTGCTGCCCTCAGGAAGGGCGGCACAACCTATGTGACAGGTTCCCTTTAACATGGTCCAGGCTCAAAGGTTACAAAACATAACTTCAGAGGCATAACCTGTTCCCCCTTGCAAACTTTGGAGCCCCACCTTCTATGTGGCATGTATAACACTGGTGTCTTCTTATATGACCCGGGACCCCTGCCTTGCACCATGTCCGGGGGATGACTGCTACATCTGCCCCTCCTATAATCACACACCTGCATAGAGGAAAATCCCAACACATTGCCGAGAGCAGAAATAGATTGCAGCCACTGAACGTGATCACATTAAATATTCATCTACATTTTCTGTGTTCTCCTATAATTCCCTGCGGCTCCGTCTGATTGGAACCTGTGACCCTGGTTACATAATGCTTCATGCTTCATGAATGTAATGCAAGAGTAATTAAACTGCTAGAAATGCTGTGACACCGACTGATGACAGGAGGAAAGGAAGGCACCAGTCATCACAAAAGTAAACTCAGCCAGACTAATGTAGTCCTGTACTTATGGGTACGGATATGGGCATCTGGTTTGTGCCTTCTTACCCAATGGCAGCACGGGAGAGATATTTTTTAAGTTTTATGTGATTGATTTATTATTATCTGTGACTGTTACAGGGGGTTTGTGGCTGCATTATTACTGAGATATGTTGCTGTCATTGTTATGGGGGTCCTGTAATTGGGGTCATTTAGCTTTTCTTGGGGGGTCTGTGACTGTTTTTGGGGTCTGTGGCAGCATTGTTACAGGGGTGTGTGCCTGCCACTGGTATGAAGGTCCTGTTATTCTGACAGTTTTGAGGTCCTGCTGTTCTTACTATCATGGGGGTCCTATGGTTAAGGTCCTTTTGCTGTTAACAGGGGAGGGGGCTCTGTAACTGTTATGAGGATCTGTTACTATTACTGGAGTCTGTGGCTGCATTGTTACTTAAAGGGGTTTTGCCACGATCTCCTCTCATACCTCCTGCATCCAGTTCTTCAGCTCTGTGTGCTCAGGAGGAAGCATGTGTGATTTGTTTGAATTGCATATCATGTGACCCAGCAGGATGACATCACCAGGCCTTTCCTCTTTGTAGTCAAAGAAAGGTCTGCTTATGTAAAGCATTGTGAGTAGCTGAGAGGTAACGTTTTTGCCTCCAGGCACAAGGGTCCTAGGTTCACATCCCTGCAGGAACCAAACCTGTGGTGTTTTTTTTTTCTCTTTATCAATGCACAAACTTCACTGAGGTTTCTTTTTTAAATTATTTGCACTGTTTGACTAATTACTAGGGAGGACAGCACCTGGGGTTTGAACACTCAGTAGCTACCTGAGAGGAGAGGCGCTGTCTGAGCATGTCTGACCAGGACTGAGGAGCTCTCAGCCCTGGTCGTATCCCCTGGAGACGAGCTGTAAACAATGGATCACAAAAGGAGCAGCTAGTACAAAAACGGTGCAGAATTTTTAATAATAATGAATGGTGAAAATGTTTGTTATGTCATTTGCAAGCTTCCCACGTCAATTTTACTTCATTGCAAAACCCCTTTAAATATGTTGTTGTCACTATCATGGGGGTCCTTTTACTCTGGCTGTTTTGGGGTCCTGGCTAATCTTACTATCATGGGGGTCCTATGGTTAAGGCTGTTAATATGGGGTGGGGGTTCTGTGACTTTTTTTAGGGTATGTGTCTATTACTGGGGGTCTGTGGCTGCATTGTTACTTAAATATGTTGTTGTCACTATCATGCGGGTTCTTTAACTCTGACTGTTTTGGGGTCCTGCTGATCTTACTATCAAGGGGGTCCTATGGTCAAGGTCCTGTATCTGTTAATAGGGGATGGGGGCTCTGTGACTTTTTATTAGGGTTTATGACTATTAATTCGGGTCTGTGGCAGCATTTTTACTTAAATATGTTGTTGTCACTATCATGTGGTTCCTTTTACTCGGACTGTTTTGGGGTCTTGTGGATGTTACTGGGGGTCTGTGACTGTTACTGTTAGAGGGGGTCCTGTTATTCTGTTGTGAGGTCTTGTTGTTGCTTTCCCTGCTTTGCAAGGTCTTGTGACTGTTATTGAGGGACAGTTATTGGTATTAGGATCTGTGACTATATCTAGAGGTCTGGTTGTCATCATTCAGGGACATTTATTGCTCTCACTATTATGAGGGTCCTGTAATTGGGAGTCTGTGACAGTCATTAGGATCTGCTCCTGGGGGTCTGTGGCTGTCATTATTATTGGAGGTCCTGTTGTTCTCACTTTTATGGGGGACTTTTGGTTGGAGTCTCGTCACTGTAATTGGGTGCCTATGGCCGTGGTAAGGGTCAGTGACTATTAATGGGAGTCCTTTGGCTATATGTGTCAGTACCAGTGCAGTATTCAATATGTGCATCAGCTTAGTAACAAGTTGTCTGCAAAACCGTTGTAAAAGTTTCAGCCATTTATAGTGTCAAAGGTGATGAGGACATCTGTTCTTCAAGTGCTTCAATTAAGCATTCAGACACTCAAGGAAATGTCTTCAAGCACATGTCCACCTCCAGACTCCGCTCCAGAGCCTATGTATAGAATGAATCTACATACAAAGCTGAGTCATTTTGTACTTTGTCATCTTGAACTAATTCCTGGGTTAGAATTGTACTCCAGAGCTGCATTCACAATTCTGCAGGCTGCAATTAAAATCTGAAGAGAATCTTGAATTTCTCATTGGAAATGCAAAAATTTACCCTAGTAGATGATTCTAACATCAGTATTAGGTGAATATTGACTCTATGATGACTGCTATAGGTTAGGGCCCCACTGCTCTCTGTTGCTGACCACTCTTGTCTTGTCACTGTACAGTAGAAGTCATGAAACTCCAGAGGAAGAGAAAACCAATTGTCTCCTCTGCTGCTGCTTTCCTCTCCATCTGCTTATCTCCGCTCTATACACGTGCAACTCTTGGCCTTCTCGCTCGGTGTCTTGCTCTCCTCCTCCTGGGACTTCAAGTGCTGTATAGCACGTGCGCTGGATTCTGGCCTTTTAAAGGGAGAGTGTACCCTGAAATTCTTATTCTCAATCAACCTCCATTCACTCCAGGATATTTAAAGAGGTTTTCTCACTACAAAAATTACCCTATGAAGGGACAGTTAAACAAAGACTTTTTCCAAATACATTGGTCAATAGGTTTACTTTAGTCATGAGATAAGACACATTTTATGTGCCCTGAGTGAAAACAGGTTTCTATGGTTGCCTGACACTACCTCTGTTATCTGATTACAGAATAGAGCATAGATCAGGGAGTGATGTCACTCCATGGATGAACTGAGCACCAAAGGAAACTAATTATCTCTAACAAGATTACAAATAAACCATTGTTTTCAGTCTTCACAGCACATGTGTTTATTAAAGAGACAACAGCTTCTGCACTTGTCATTGTAATGGCTCAGCTACTGACAGAGATGCTAGATATGCTAATGACTGCTATAGAACCACCAACAGCCTGGGGAGACAGAGTGAGTGTAAAACTGCTTGTGACTCCGTCAAACAGCCTAGTGAGAAACCCCCTTTAAGGATTCTTCTTCCATTGCTGTCTGAACCCTAAAGTTCCAGTGAATGTAAAGGTGTCCTTCTATTCTGCCCACTCAGCTTGTGACTCTGTCTGATTGCTTGTTACCTGCCCTGACCTCCTGAGAGTCTTCTGTATTAAGAGAACTTCACCTGCCTTAACCTCCGCCTCTATGACTACGCTATTTGTCTTCTCCTTTGGTACTGGACTTGAACTCATCAACTGTTGCTTATGGAGACTCCTCTGAAGGTAATGACTTCTGACTTCAGGGTTCCTTCGAGCAAAGTCCAATCTCTGTCGTCATCTTGTACTACTCCTGAGTTACCACCTGCGTTACACTTCAGAGCTGCATTCACAATTCTGCAGTTTACAGAGTTAAAATGTCAAGGAAAAATTCTCATTATAAAAACAAAAAATGACTATAGTCCCTGTAATCTCCCGATGCGCTTAGCACCATTGCAAGGCTATTATTGACTCTTTGATGACCCAACTGCTTACTTTTATGACCCCATTGCCCTTCACTAACTGCTCTACTGAGGTCATAAGATGAAGAAGTCATAAAAATCCAAGGGCACTTTAAATGAAGGGCCCGTTTACACGGCAATGGACAAATCCGGTTTGTGTGTCATGCACACGGCCGCGGGGGGAGGGCGATTTTTCCCCCCTTCACATTGATATGCACATATTCCATCCGAAAAACGGAAGAATGTGCATGTAGAATGTTTTTCGGGCGGCCCACGGGTGGAAAAACCGGCGGGCGGAAAACCCGTGCAGTGGGGACTGGTGCACAAGTTTTCCATAGAGCCCCGTTGTACTCGTTTGCAGACGGTTTTTCAAACGGTCTGCAAAACCACAAACCGTCTGGGAGACAGGTATGAACAGGGCTGCAGCAGTTTTCTGGTGTGCTTTGAGCGTAGCCCTGAGCGATAGAGGTATGAACAGTTGTACCCAAAACTTGATGCATTATGCGCCAAACACGGCACTTTTGAATGCACCAAAGATATGCACCAATGATATGCTATGCTATTCTATGCAAGGCATACCACACACCAGATTTATGAACCTACATGCGACAGGTTCAGACATACTGTCACATACTACATTCCTTTATATCAATTTAGAACTGGCGTGTTGACGCCACGTTTCATACATGGCGCTCCAAGTGTCTCCTCAATGGTCTCCTCTCTGACTGCAGGTCTCTGCTGTATACATATGCAACCTTTGGCCTCCCCACTCAGCATCATCCCCATCACAGCTCTCCTCCTACTAGCACCTCAAGTTCTGGGACAGTGCATACTAAAGCTCTTCTTCTCAACCAACGTCCTCTCACCCCAGACTATATAAGGATCCTCCTTCCATTGCTCTCTGTCCGATCCATAAGGTTCCTGTGAGCGCAAAGGTGTCCTTCTGTCCAGTCCACTCAGCCCCTGACCTCATCTGCTTGCCTGTCACCTTGACCTCCAGAGAGTGTTCTGTATAGAGAGAACTTCACCTGCCCTAACCTCTGCTTGTCTATCTACACTATTTATCTTCTTTGGTACTGTGCTTGAAATAATCACCTATTACTTTTGGAAACTACTCTGGGGGTTCCCTGCAGCAAAGTGCAAACTCTGTTGCCATCTTGTACTAACCTTGAGTTGTAACCTGTATTACACTCCAGAGCTGCATTCATAATTATGTAGTCTGCAGAGTTAAAATCTCAAAAATATCTCCTATTTCTCATTGGAGATACAAAAAATTACCATAGTCCCTGTAGTCTCCTGGTGCTTCTAACACCGCTTCAAGGTTAATATTGACTCTACAATGACACAGCTGCTTAAGTTTATGACCCTATTGACTCTATGATGACCCAACTGCTTAAGTTTATGACCCCATTGCCCTCTCTCTTCAGTAACCACTGTGCTGAGGTCATAAGATACAGAAGTCATCAAACTTCAGAAGGAGAGGAAACCAAGTGTCTCTTCAATGCCGCTGCGCCCCTCTCTGACTGCTGTTCTCTGCTGTAAACATGTTCAACTTTGGCCTCCTTGCTCGGTGTCATGACCATCACATCTCTCTTCCTACTGGCACTTCAAGTGCTGTAAAGCATGTGCACTGCCTCCTGGCCTTGTAAAAGGTCAGTGCATACTGAAGTTCTTCTTCTCAACCAATGTCCTCTCACCATTGACCGGGGCAAGGATGAAAGTTAGGTAGCGACTGCCTAGGGTGCCACTTCATCCTAGGCATAAAGGGTGTGCAAGGAGGTATGGAGTGGGCTGAATTTTCCATTCGAGGGAGCTATGTGCCTTTTTTGCGTAGGTTACCAGAATGCCTTGTCCCAGTCGTGCTGTAGGTTATTTAAGGATCCTTTTTTATTGCTTTCTGCCTGATTCATAAAGTTCCCATAAATGCAAAGGTGTCCTTCCGTGCTGACTCCTCAGCTCCCAACCTCGTCTGATCACCTGCCACCTACCCTGACTTCCTGCAAGTCTTCTGTATTGCGAGAACTTCGCCTGCCCTGACCTTTGCCTGTCTGACAACACTATCGGGGCTCTCCTGCCTAAGCACCTCCTTCTCACACTATATCGATCCCTTTGAGGAAGGCCATCTTGGCCGAAACGTTGGACGTGGGATTACTCCATTGCTTTCTGCCGGATTCATAAAGTTCCCATAAATGCAAAAGTGTCCTTCCGTGCTGACTCCTC
Organism: Phyllomedusa bahiana; assembly: GCA_025379985.1. NCBI lineage: Eukaryota > Metazoa > Chordata > Amphibia > Anura > Hylidae > Phyllomedusa > Phyllomedusa bahiana. The sequence continues at coordinate 55,669 of JAODAL010016176.1, read as the reverse complement.
AGCTCACAACCTCGTCTGATTGCCTGCCACCTACCCTGACCTCTTCAAAGTCTTTGATAATGCGAGAACTTCTCCTGCCCTGACCTTTGCCTATCTCAACACACAATTTGGGCTCTCCTGCCTTAGCATCTCCTGCTCTTATTATACCAATCTCTTTGAGGAAGGCCAGCTTGGCCAAAACATTGGACGGGGGATTACTCCATTGCTTTCTGCCTGATTCATAAAGTTCCCGTAAATGCAAAAGAAACCTTCCATGCTGACTCTTCAGCTCCCAACCTCGTCTGATGGCCTGCCACCTACTCTGACCTCCTGAAAGTCTTCTGTATTGCGAGAAATTCTCCTGCCCTGACCTTTGCCTATCTCACTACACTATTTGGGCTCTCCTGCCTTAGCATCTCCTGCTCATACTATACCGATCTCTTTGAGCAAGGCCAGCTTGGCCAAAACGTTGGACGTGGGACTACTCCATTGCTTTCTGCCTGATTCATAAAGTTCCTGTAAATGCAAAAATGTCCTTCGTGCTGACTCCTCAGCTCCCAATCTCGTCTGATCGCCTGCCACCAACCCTGACTTCCTGCAAGTCTTCTGTATTGCCAGAACTTCACCTGCCCTGACCTTTGCCTGTCTGACTACACTATTGTGGCTCTCCTGCCTAAGCACCTCCTTCTAACACTATATCGATCCCTTTGAGGAAGGCCACCTTGGCCGAAACGTTGGACTAGGGATTACTCCATTGCTTTCTGCCTGATTCATAAAGTTCCCGTAAATGCAAAGATGTCCTTCCATGCTGAATCCTCAGTTCCTAACTTTATCTGATTGCCTGCCACCTACCCTGACCTTCTGAAGTCTTCTGTATTGCCAGAACTTCACCTGCCCTGACCTTTGCCTATCTGACTACACTATTGGGGTTCTCCTGCCTTAGCATCTCCTGCTCACACTATACCGATCTCTTTGAGGAAGGCCACCTTGGCCGAAACGTTGGAGCATGGGATTACTCTTTATACACCTACCCCTATTTGTACATATGTAGAGCTGAAGATTTTTTACTATGTTATTCACTATTTGAATAAATGTTCTGTTAAATACAACGCAAACTCAAAGGTGTGCAGTGGACTTTCTTCACATTGGAACCAAGCCTGACGACCTTTCCACAGAGCACCCTTAAGCCAGTAGGTATGTGGTAGGTATGTGGCACCTCTTCTTCCATTTCTGCAAGAAATGCATTCCTAATTCTGCAAACAATTTTGAATTTTAGATTTGTTATACAATAAAAATGAGATTTTTTATACCCAATACTCTCGCTTTGGTGTTGTTTGTTAATTATATGCTATAGGAGAGGGGGTAAGATGTGGTGGCATCACAATTTTTGTATGCCCCAGTGCTATGCTAAAAGTGGTTGGTATTTTGAATTGAGTATAATTTGTTTCTGTGTTTTTTTCACAGTATCCAACCTTCTTTACTTTGAGAGAATGGACTTCAGGTCCCGTGATATGTCATGGACTAACAAATTAAATGAAGTGTTTAATGAGAATCCAAATTTGGTTTTAAATGAGGAGAATTTAGAGATAAAGGACTGTAAAAATAAATGGAGAGACTTGCATCAAAAAAGATTAAAGGTGTGGTGGAATAGGGCATTCCTGGAAAAATATGTGTCCAAAGGCCTAATACCCAGAGGGTTAAGAATAAAGGTCCTTCCATCTTTCTTGGTTGAGGATGAAATATTTAAAAACAAGTGGGAAGAATTGGCTAATAAGTGCTCAATTGGGTTCATGGAATTATTGATCCAATTGAACACAATAACACTCACTAACATAGAGACTGAAATGTCACAGGCACAAATACAATTGTGTAATACCTTGTCGGAGGTTCAATTGGATACATTTATATCAGAACTGGATAAAAATCTATGTAAGTGGGAGAAAGATATCTGCGAAATGAAATCTAAAAAATTGCAAAGAGATATCAGTGACCTACAAATGGGAAGGATGTACAGGTGGAGGAGGAATGGCGGTAGATTCAGACCCCGCTCTAGATCGGGGTCGATGTCCTCTATTCGCTCACAAGACAGTGCCCTGCGCCTCAGATATGATGGTGATGGTAATCAGGGGGCCAATAATTCACAACAAAAAAGAGGCAAGAATGCAACCGGACGCGGAAAAGCTCCTCCTCCTCGCGAGGTCAGTGCCTCCACTAGAAGTAAATTGAAGGTAATTAATCTGTCACCTCATGTGCTGTCTCCAGCACAAGAGGAAGTACTGGGTCTGGGGCTGTCATTTTCACCAACTAATCCATTTCACTTCTTTACAGCCCTGAAAGACCTACACCTTTTTGCCAGAAAACTTGTCCTCAAAAAACTACACGCTAATAGGGATCTGGAGGCACTACCTACCGAGGATGAGAGAAATGCCGTCCAGGCCTTGGAGGAACTCCTATTGGAACAGAGTGAGTCTGTTGGGGGGAATTTTCCCTCACATTTATGCTCTAGATCATCACGATTCCCACCCTTGTCCCTGTGTCCATCAATTGAAATTTTTGTGAAATTAGTCTCCCGTGAAATGAGAACGCTTTCTAGGAGATGTGGAATAGACAATCTTTCAGGGGCTCAGAGGAAAGCGTTAGAACAACTTCAGTCTTTGAAAGATGTAGTATTTAAACCAGCGGACAAGGGTGGGAACGTGGTGGTATGGCCAGTAGTGAATTATGAGAAAGAGGCTAATCCCCAATTACGTGACAAACAAACATATAAAAAAATTCCATATAACCCTATTAAGAACTTTTTGCCGGAGTTGGAAATGTTTTCGGGCAGAGGGATATGAAAAAGGGCATAATTACCAAAAAGTATACGATTTTTTGTTGTACGTTTGCCCTAAAATTCCAACACTGTACCCCCTCCCCGGAAGGTTCATAAAGATCCTGTAAATCCGCCTGGGCGTCCGATCGTGGTCCGGCATTGGAGGGTTATCTGATCCAGCCTGTAAATTTTTTGGGACTACACCTTAAGCCTTTGGGTTTGGAACTCCTCCCATCATATGTCCAGGGACAAAACGGACATGCTTAGGCGGATTGATGGGATCAATGTCGAATCAGGGGTATATTTGGTGACGGCGGACGTTGAGTTGCTCTACACCAATATCCGACATTCAGATGGTTTGATGGCTGTGGAATTTTTTCTGCAGAGGAGTGGCCTGCATATGGACCTTTGTCAGCTGATTCTAGACCTACTGAAATTCATTTTAACACACAATGTTTTTGTTTTTCGGGATAATTTTTATTTACAGTGTCAAGGAACCGCTATGGGTGCAGCATGCGCCCCAGCATACGCAAACCTGTTCCTGGGGTATTGGGAACGCTGCATTTTTCAGGATGATGAGAGAGGAATGGCTGATCGGGTTCAATGCTGGCTTCGTTACATTGATGACGTGCTGTTTTTATGGCACGGCACAATGTCCCAGCTTACTGATTTTATGACATATCTTAATGATAATGAATTCAACATCAAACTTACGTTTAGAGCTGAAATACAACAAATTGATTTTTTGGACATTGCCATTCAAGTGGATAGTCATAATATGATACAAACGGATGTATATCGTAAGAGTACCTCCGTTAATTCATTATTACACGCCACATCCTTCCATAACCCAGCAACCATAAAAGTAATCCCCACGGGCCAGTTTTTGCGGATGCGGCGCATATGCTCCCTTGACTCTAATTTTGAAGCCCAGGCCTCTGATTTAAAACACCGTTTTAGTGAGCGTGGGTATAGCCATAGAAAAACTAAACAAGCATATTTTCGGGCGAGAAGGACCCCGAGGGATCAACTACTACAGCCTATCAGTAGAAAAAGAGATGATTCACGGGTATGATTCATTACCACCTATAACCAACAATGTTCAAATCTGCGAGATATACTATATAAACATTGGGATGTACTCAAAACGGACCCTATACTGGCCAAGGTAATACCAGAATACCCATTGATGACGGCCCGGAGGGCTCCAAATTTGAGGGACCAATTGGTTAAGAGCCACTATGTGGTGGGGTAATAATAACCATTTTAGTATCTGCGGTCCAAAAAGTGGGTTTTTCCCGTTGCGGCAAAATGCGTTTGCATGCTTTCAACATGGTCCCGTTCTGAAGGTTTAAAAATACCGATGGGTCACGTTGTATTCAAAATCTACCATTTCATCACATTTCAGCACGAAAAATGTGATTTATTTTGGCACAATGCCCGTGCAGTAAAATCTACATAGGAATTACATCACGCGAACTAAAAGTTCATGTTCGCGAACATGTTCGCGATATTGCGGCAGCTAAGCAGTGCGATGATCTTTCTCAAATGAAGACCCTACCTCGACATTTTCTAAAATTTCATGGATTTTACCCAAAAACACTGAAGGTGTTTGGCTTTGATGTTGTACATTTGGTAATTAGAGGAGGGAATACTATGAGGGAACTTGAGAAGATGGAAACTAAATGGATTTCAACATTAAATACTATGGCACCAAGAGGGCTCAATGAGAAACTAAATTTTGCCCCTTTCCTCTGACTTTTCTTGCTGGATTCCCTTCTTCCTTTTCCTGTTCCCCCTCTGATTTATATTATAACCCTGTATTTTTTCTTTTTTGTTATGCAGTTAATTATTTGATATTACTGTCTCTCAACCTTACTAGCTTTCCTTTGTCCTACCCTTCTCATTGCTGTTTTTTAACCCTTTTAGTTGTTTGTATTCACCTTCACTAATTTTTGTATTTTTATTTATTTTCATGTGGATCTGTGATGCCTCATCCCTCGCCAATTATCTGCACCATCGAAATTTGACATTTTTCATCTGTGATACAGATTGTATGATGTACGGTTGTTGCTCTCTATGTACTGTCTGATTTGGGTGAAAATTGCGTTTTTTGCATATATTATTACTTGTGCCACAATTAGTTCTACGTTAATTTCCATTATGTTCTTTACCTGCACCTGTGCAACATACTAGGTGGGAATATGAAAATGACATCTTGCTGTACCCTTCGGGCGCCCTCTCCCTTCCTGATTTTGTGTGCGTTCTATTTTGGAACTGTGTTCCTTGGAGGTGGGTGCGCGTGCGCAGCGGTTTGGAAGGGTTTGTCACCCGCACAAATCCCGGCGACCACAACGTGCTGCGCGCATGTGCGGAAGTGATCTTCCTGGGGCACGCGCTTTTGGAGAACAGGGAATGCCGGATGGGGGCAGCGGTTGTGGCCGTCTCCGAGCGCTGCGCACGCGCCGCGGCTCAACCTCCTGATTAGGTTTTGTATTGACATGTATTTAAGGGAGGCCTGATCCACAGGTGATATCCCCGTTATTTACACGCGCAACGCGCGTTGGGGTACGGGAGAAACAACAGCCCACCGTGGGAAGATTTGACATGACATCTTTTTCTGTCGTGTTCTGGGACCCATTCACTCCACTTGGAGTGATTTAATACTTTAGTATGATGTGACTTAGTGGCCCATTATGTATATGGTGTTGTCAAAATCATGGCCATATATTTAATATCATGTATTTTTACAGATAGTTCTTGTTACATAGAGATTGTCCTCCTTGGTGGGTTTGCTGTATCCCCCGGTGCTTTTTTGGATTTTTATGAACACATAGTATTGTCTGCACGTATATCTTGAATTTTAGATTTGTTATACAATAAAAATGAGATTTTTTATACCCAATACTCTCGATTTGGTGTTGTTTGTTAATTATATGCTATAGGAGAGGGGGTAAGATGTGGTGGCATCACAATTTTTGTATGCCCCAGTGCTATGCTAAAAGTGGTTGGTATTTTGAATTGAAACTAGTAAAGGGTGTTAGTGGTGATTATTCAGAATTTGGCCCACTGGGGGGCAAGATTGTAGAAATGTAACTTCTATAAATTGTAAAGTATGCTGATAATTGTAATAATGAATTGGATAACAATATTGAGTGTATTGAGTATTAGAGACACATTTTATAAATCCAATAAAGTCCTATAGGTGGCGTATAAATCCTGGTTAGTAAATGTCATGCTGCTTGCAGATTACTAGCAGCTGTCCCGGAGATTAAGTTGGCAAAAATACATGTTCTTATGGGACAAGAAAATATGTAGTTAAGGAGAGTGAGGGAAAAACAGAAAAGCAGAAGAGAAAAAGTGAAAAAATGTAAGCGAATGAGAGTGAATGAACAAATTAAATATCTATCCAAAATGGAATAGACTATTAATAGAGAATTAGAGGAACGAAGTTTGATGAATGATGATGAATGGAAAAAATTCATGTACAAATGTGTAAATGAAACTAAGAATAGACAGGTGTATGGCTGATTAAGAGAATGAATGAATGAATGAATGAATGGAACAGGCAAACTAATTAGGTTGATGAGTGAGTAAATACATGTACTAATGTCTGAATGAATAGAAGAATTGCCAAATTTATAATTGAGTAAATGAATGAACATGCAAATTAATGGCAAAGAACTAAAAGAGGAAAGGATAATGAATAAAAAATATTCATATGAATGAACAGATTAATTAAATCAATTAGGGCAAATGTATGAATGAATTATCCAAAATGGAACAGGAAAACTAACAACAGAGAACTAGAAGAAGAATAGTTGATGGATGAATGAAAAAATGAAAGTACACATGAGAAATGAATGAAGAATGGTTATTGAATGAGTGAACAATGTATAAATAAACGGACAAATTAATAAATGGATGAATTATCCAAAATGGAACAGGTAAACTAACAACAGAGAACTAGAAGAAGAATAGTTGATGGATGAAATAATAAATTAAAGTACACATGGGAAATGAATGAAGAATGGTTATTGAATGAATGAAAAATGTATGAACAAATTAATAAATGGATGAATTATCCAAAATGGAACAGGCAAACAATAGGCTAACAGAGGACTAGAGGTATAAAGGTTAATAAATATATGAATGAATGAATAATTTAATGAATGAATTAATTAGTGGAAATATATAAATGAAAGAACTGAAGAATGGATAGATGAATACATAAAAGAATGGACAGAAGTATGAATGATAACAGGTAAACTAAATTGTTGATGAATGAGTAATTAAATGTAAAAATATGTGAATGAAATGGAAGAATAGACAAATGTACGAATTGAACAGAACCGGTAAATTAATAACAGAAAAAACTAAAACAAGGAGTTGATGAATGGAAAAAGACACATATAAATATTAATTAATTAATTAATTAATTAATTAACTTATGAGCTAACAAATGACTGAATGCACTATCCAAAATAGGCACGCTAACAGAGACCTAGAGGAAGAATGGTTGATGTATGAATGAATAAACTTACTTATGTGTAAGTGAACAAAGAAAAGAATGGACAAATTAATGAATAGAACAGGCAAACTAATGGCAAAGAAATAGATAAAGAAAGGTTGATGAATGAACAAATGTGTGAATGAATTGCCGAATGAATGAATGAATTATTCACAAAGGAACAGGCAAGTAGCAGGCTAAAAGGAAACTAGAGGAATAAAGGTGAATGAATGAGTAAATGAATTAAACATGCAAATTATTAACAAAGGAGTGGAAGAAGAAAGGTTGCTTAATGAATAAATAACTGTATGAATTAAATAAATTAATGAATTATCCAAAATTGAACAGAGCAATTACAGGTTAACATAGAACTGGTGGAAGAACAGTTATTACATAAATGAATGCTCAAATGCATAAATGAATGAATGGAGGAATGTGAAAATATATGAACAGATTAATTGAAACGGAAAACTAATGACAAAGAAGTAGAAAAGGAAAAGTTAATAAATGAATAAACAAATTAATGAATGTGCAAATAAATTAATAATGTATCCAAAATAGAATAGGCAAATGACAGGCCTATTCTAAACATAGAACTAGGCAGAGAAACATGAATGAATGAATGCACAAATGTGTAAATGAATGAGTAGAAAAATAAATAAATGTATACATACACTAATGGAACAGGCAAACTTACGACAACAAATTAGACAAAGAAAGGTGGATTTATGAATGAATGAATGAATGAATGAAAAATGAATCTATATTATGTCAGGTGAATAAATGTGAGAAAACTATAGTAGGAAAGATAAAAAGTACCCCTTTGAGGATGCAGACAATGTACTAGTATGATGACAAAAACAAGGTCAGCACATCCAAACAAAGTGAAGTAAGTAAGGTGCATGTGTAAGATTTTAACTTTTTTTTACTGCTTTACTGCTGTATAAATCTTATAAACCATTTGACAGCTCTGGCTATGCCTAGTGGCTTCTGTTATAAAGAAAAACCTTGCTGCAAATATGAGCAGCACCCTACTCAAGAGGTGAGAGAATGAGAATGAGCCACAGCAGTGCGGGTGAATGATGTAAGAATGAATAAATAAAGAAAAAACATAACGGAACAAATAAAGGAAGAAGATCGGACACTTAGGTGAATAAATAAATGAAGCAAAATAGATAACATTAATACATTGAAGGTAAGAAATGAATGAATGAATCTAAATCGAACATATCCACAAGGGAAAGTGATGAATGAATAATAAATGAAAAGATAGATAGTTTTAAAGGATGGACCAAGAGGAAAATATGAGTGAATGAAAGACATTCAGATGTTGTTTGATTAACTGGATGAACTCAAATGAACAGCTGAATTCAAGTGTACAAACCAGAGGATGAAAAATGAATGAATGAATGAATTAAATTAATTAATGCATGAATTAGTGAGGGAGGTGTGAGTAAATGATTAGGCAAATTACCTAAAAAGAAACAGTTTAGTAAAGTATAACTAATAGAGGAAAGGTTATTATAAGTATGAATGAACAAATGAAGCACAATAAATAAAAAATTTATATGGAATGAATAAATTTATGATTTTTTTTATTGAAATTACCGGTATATAAGAGGACCAGTCTATAAATACCACAAATAAATGAAAGAATAAGACCTGGAGGAGAAAATGTGAATAAATGATCAAATTATCCATAAACAATAAGTAGATGAATCAGATATTACCAGCATAGGAAAGGTGAACAAATGCAAAAATCAACAAATGGAACAGAACAAGTAACATAATCTGATGGGGATGAATAAATGAATGAATTATTGATTGAAATAAATGTCTAATCCTATATTAATAGATAAGATGAATGAAAGAGTAAGAACCAGATAAGGCAAGGTGACTGTATGAATAAATTATTGAATAAAAAAATTACTAAACCCAAAATAATAGAACATTTTAATGAAAGAGTAAGAACGAGAGAAGGCAAGGTAAATGAATTAGTGATTGAAGAAAAAAAAACTAATAGAAGAGATGAAAGAAAGAGTAAGAACCAGAGAAGGCAAGATGAATTAAGGAATTAATTTTTGATTTTAAAAAATGACTTAACCCAAACTAATAGGACAGATGAATGAAAGAGTAAAAAACAGAAAAGGCAAGGCGAATGAATAAACTAATGAATGAATAAATTATTGATTGAAAAAAATGACTAAACCTTAATTGACAGAATAGATGAATGACAGAGTAAGAATCAGAGAAGAGAAGGCAAATGAATGAATTAATTATTAATGGAAAACAATGACTAAACCTTAATTGACAGAATAGATGAATGAAAGCATAAGAACCAGAGAAGGTAATGTGAATGAATGAATTAATGAATTATTGATTGAAAAAGGATGACTAAACCTTAATTAACAGAATAGATGAATTAAAAAGTAAGAACCAGAGAATGCACAGTGAATTAATGAATGAATACATTATTGATGAAAAAGGACTAAACCTTAATTAACAGAATAGATGAATGAGAGCGTAAGAACCAGAAAAGGCACAGTGAATGAATGAATGAATTAATAAATTATTGATTGAAAAAAAGATGACTAAACGTTAATTAACAGAATAGGTGAATGAAATAACAAGAACCAGAGAATGCAAGACAAATTAATAAATAAATGAATTATTAATTGAAAACAATGACTAAACCTTAATTAACAGAATAGATGAATGAATGAGTAAGAAATAATGAAGGCGAGGTGAATGAATGAATGAATAAATTATTGATTGGAAAAAATGACTAAACCTTAACATAATTGAGGAATGAAAGAGTAAGAACAGAGACGGCAGGATGAATAAATGAATGTATGAATGAATGAACTGTGGATTGAAAAAACCTAGACTAAACCTACATTAATAGAACAGATGAATAAAAGTAAAAGAAGTGAACAATTCAAGGTGAAAGAATGAAAGAATGAGTCGAGATTGAACAGTTTATTGAATTTTATAGAACCAGGAAAAGATAATGTTATGATAAGACGATACTAATTCTTCAGTATGATTTTCTGTGTTGAATTTACTGTACATGAATAACGTGTGGTGTGTTCACCTCCATATTTTCAATCAATTGCTTATCGCTGCCATATATTCATTGAAGCAGTGCACTTACACAAGACGGCTACTGTGAGCATGCCTCTATAGTGAGCATTCCTCTATAGTGAGCATGCCTTTATAGTGAACGTGCCTCTGTAGTGAGCATGCCTCTATAGTGAGCATGCCTTTATAGTGAGCGTGCCTCTATAGTGAGCGTGCCTCTATAGTGAGCGTGCCTCTGTAGTGAGCATGCCTCTATAGTGAGCATGCCTTTATAGTCAGCGTGCCTCTATAGTGAGCGTGTCTCTATAGTGAGCATGCCTCTATAGTGAGCATGCCTCTATAGTGAGCGTGCCTCTATAGTGAGCGTGCCTCTATAGTGAGCGGGCCTCTATAGTGAGCATGCCTTTATAGTGAGCATGCCTTTATAGTGAGCATGCCTCTATAGTGAGTGTGTCAAGTTGGTAATTTAAGGAAAAAACATCAAAAGTCTGTTTCATTATTACATTCTTATTAAGCTCATCAGATAGTTTGTTAAACTGCTTTTACTGCTATACATCCTTATCGAAGTATCAGATATCTTCAACACAGCTTTCCTTGAAACGGATGCAGTGTCTGCTACAAGCAAGAAATTCAAGGCCTTCCTCCTCCCCCCAGATAATACAGAGGAGAGCGTTTGGGAATGTGTCATATCAGCTAATGCTTCATACGTACATGCAAATTATAACTTGTCTCTTAGCGACCACCAATTAACCAATCATGTAGTGATAAAATAGTCATGTGATTAAAAGTTCTATTGGAATGTAATTTACTGTGATTAAACTTCAGATTTCATGTCCCAGCCAAGCGTGTGGGTCATACTTCTCGAGCTCCGGCTGCCGGCAGCAATAATAATAATATAATTCGGAGGAGGCATTTAATTGGATAAAGAGTGGAACAAAGATAGATTCCACACCTGATTTAATCATCTTGACAAGTGTGCCTCTATAGTGAGCATGCCTCTATAGTGAGCGTGCCTCTATAGTGAGCGTGCCTCTATAGTGAGCATGCCTTTATAGTGAGCGTGCCTCTATAGTGAGCATGACTCTATAGTGAGCATGCCTCTATAGTGAGCATGCCTATATAGTGAGCAAGTCTCTATAGTAAGCGTGCCTCTATAGTGAGCGTGCCTCTATAGTGAGCGTGCCTCTATAGTGAGCATACCTCTATAGTGAGCGTGCCTCTATAGTGAGCGAGCCTCTATAGTGAGCATGCCTTTATAGTGAGCTTGCCTATGTGCTGCTTTATAGTGAGCATGCCTCTATAGTGAGCATGCCTCTATAGTGAGCGTGCCTCTATAGTGAGCATGCCTTTATAGTGAGCGTGCCTCTATAGTGAGCGTGCCTCTATAGTGAGCATGAAAAAAACTTTGAGATTCTTAGTTAACATGTTTTGATCAAAAAAAGTTTAAGACACCCCTGACTTACATACGGGATCTCAAGGCGGTCTGTGTGTGTACATGTATAATTACATGTGTGCCGCAGCCCTGCCAGTGGCACCCAGGTTTGCATACGTTTTTTCAGAAATGTTTTTGTGCGCAGAAACATACGTTATACTTGGTGTACATTGATTTTAACCTATATGGGAAGGAAGGGGTGCTTCCATTTTGGGTTTCTGTTCCCGCCCACTCTCACAGGCTGTCATAAGAAGGGCAGCTTGCAGGTTGGGTGCTTTTTATTTTTCTCTCTGAATAATGGAGGTCGGTTGACCCGGTGGGAGGCCTGATTGGCTCGATTGAGAGGTAAAGATAGCATAGGACTGCCCGATTTTGAGATCACGTTGAAAGTCGTGGGCAGCTTAAACATCTTTTGATAAAAATATGTGAACCGAGAGTCTCAAAGTTTTTTCATGTTCTATAGTGAGCATGCCTCTATAGTGAGCGTGCCTCTATAATGAGCATGCCTCTATAGTGAGCATGACTTTATAGTGAGCATATCTCTATAGTAAGCGTGCCTCTATAGTGAGCGTGCCTCTATAGTGAGCATACCTCTATAGTGAGCGTGCCTCTATAGTGAGCGAGCCTCTATAGTGAGCGAGCCTCTATAGTGAGCATACCTCTATAGTGAGCATGCCTCTATAGTGAGCATGCCTTTATAGTGAGCATGCCTCTATAGTGAGCATGCCTCTATACTGAGCTTGCCTCTATAGTGAGCATGCATTTATAGTGAGCATGACTTTATAGTGAGCGTGCCTCTATAGTGAGCGTGCCTCTATAGTGAGCATGAAAAAAACTTTGAGTTCACATGTTTTGATCAAAAAATGTTTAAGCCACCCCTGACTTACAACGGGATCTCAAGGCGGGTGGTCCTACTCTATTTTTACCTCTCATTTGAGTCCAATTCAGACTTCTCATTTGGGTCAACAGTCCTCCATAATACAGATAGCATAATTGCAGATAGCATAAATGCTTCTTTAGAGGTTTCCATGTCTTGTTTGATAGCCCCTCTATAGTGAGCGTGCCTCTATAGTGAGCGTGCCTCTATAGTGAGCGTGCCTCTATAGTGAGCGTGCCTCTATAGTGAGCGTGCCTCCATAGTGAGCGTGCCTCTATAGTGAGCGTGCCTCTATAGTGAGCGTGCCTCCATAGTGAGCGTGCCTCTATAGTGAGCGTGCCTCCATAGTGAGCATGCCTCCATACAATCTCTCAGCTTACAATACACATCCCACATTCATCATTCCTGAAATCCCATAGATGAAAGCTGGATAGTCCATCTGTAAATGTCACTGTGGCGCTGCCTCCCCTCCCCGGCTGCGCTCTACCTGCTGCTTTCCCAGGCTATAATTACTGCCCACTTTGCTTCCAAATGCAATAAAACCAATTGATAATTACAGACGTGTGTTATTCTTGAAGCCTGTTCATTCAGATCCATCAGGGGCGAGAAGCAGCAACTGTCCTGGGAAAATGAAGACAAAACTAGGCCTATTTTTGGCAGCCGAGATCCCAAGAACAAGTCAAAAGGGGTCACCTGCTGATATTGACCAGATAAGGTCTCCATGAATGGTTCCTTAGGAACCAGCAAACCAGAGAAGACCCGATCATGACTGACGGATGCAACACCCAACTTTCCGAACCGAAACACCTGAACCAAAACGATTGGCCCAGAAATAAATAGTCTGGAACTAGTTGGCCCGTGGGATGTGTGGGGAGGAAATCAAGGCCAGATTATGCGATGATGGGACTTTGAGGAAAAGACTATGCGATGGTGGAGAATTCCCAGAAAGCGAGGACTCAAAAAAAAAGGCGTCATCTGCTGATATTGGCCCATGGAGTCCGGACCAGATAAGGTCTCCATGAATGGTTCTTTATGACCCGATCATGACTGACGGACACAACACCCAACTTTCCGAACCGAAAAACACCTGAAAATTTGCCCAAAAGAGTCGATAGTTGGCCCGGATGTGTGGAGGAATCCAGGCCATATAAGGATGAGGACTTGGAGACTTGAGATGAGGAGATCCCAAGAACATGTCAAAAGGCGTCATCTGCTGATATTGGCCCATGGAGTCCGGACCAGATAAGGTCTCCATGAATGGTCCATGAATGGTTCTTTATGACCCGATCATGACTGACGGACACAACACCCAACTTTCCGAACCGAAAACCACCTGAAAATTTGCCCAAAAGAGTCGATAGTTGGCCCGGATGTGTGGAGGAATTCAGGCCAGATAAGGACGAGGACCTGGAGACTTGAGTTTAGGTGTCAGGAGACAGGTGAGGAAGTGTCTGAGATACAAGGCCGAGGGCAAGATGACCCGAGGCCTAAGATGAGGGTGCCAGAAGCCCTAGACAAGAGGGAAGGGAGGGGGTGGCGAAAAGCCTGCAGGAGATGAAGAGAAGAAGCAGGGGGGTTGAGGAGAGGGAGAGCGAGGAGGGAGGGACAGACAGAAGAGGACACACAGCCAGACAGAACTGACTGCGAGAAAACTGATACCACAGAGAGAGGACTAAGCCAAAGGCGAGCACTCATCTCTCCTCCTTGTCTCCACACACATGGATACATAGCAGTGTGACTGCGGATTACAGCCCTATGACTGAGTGTGAACACTCCTCTACCACATAGACACTCGCTCCTGTCCTGCACTATGGAAAGGTGGAAACTATCATGGGACTGCTGGAAAGTCACCGTGCTGCTGCTGGTCCTGCAGAGAAGCTGCACAGTGAGAACAGGTACAGAGCCACTGCATGGCCCAGCCGGCTGCACATGGCCTGGAATAGCAGAGCTGAATTGGTCGCAGCTCCTTGGGGGTTTAATGTACAATGTGATACAGCTGTAATTTGTTTACTTGCAGTCCTATGTAAAAGCACAGATTGTGATATCAGTCAGCATCAGAAATTCAGCATCACTGCCTCAGACAGATAAGTAGATAGGATGTAGCAGAGCTGAAGTGGTCAGAGCTCAATGGGGCTGAAAAGTGCAATGGGATATATCTGTAATTTGTATATCTGCAGTCCTATGTAAAACTGGAAATTGGGAAAAAGTTCTGATTACTGCATGGATAGATACATAGATAGGATGTAGCAGAGCTGAAGTGGTCAGAGCTCAATGGGACTGAACAGTGCAATGTGATACATCTGTAATTTGTAAATCCGCAGTCCTATGTAAAACTGGAAATTGGGAAAAAGTTCTGATTACTGCCTCAGACAGATAAGTAGATAGGATGTAGCAGAGCTGAAGTGGTCAGAGCTCAATGGGGCTGAAAAGTGCAATGGGATATATCTGTAATTTGTATATCTGCAGTCCTATGTAAAACTGCAAATTGTGATATCAGCATCACTGCCTCTGATAGATAAATAGATAGGATGTAGCAGAGCTGAATTGGTCAAAGCTCAATGGGACTGAATAGTGCAATGGGATACATCTGTAACTTGTTTACATGCAGTCCTATGTAAAAGCACAGATAGTGATATCAGCCATCATCAGACAATCAGATAGATAAGTAGATAGGACGTAGCAGAGCTGTAGTGATCAGAGCTCAATGAGACTGCAAAGTGCAATGTGATACATCTGTAATGTGTTATATGCAGTCCTATGTAAAACTGGAAATTGGGAAAAAGTTCTGATTACTGCCTCATATTGATAAATAGATAGGATGTAGCAGAGCTAAATTGGTCAATACTCCTTGGGACTGAAAAGTGCAATGTGATGCCTGTAGCTGATTTACCTGTAGTCCTATGTAAAACCACAGATTGTGGATTGTGATATAACAGTTATGAAAAAATCAGCAGCGTTGCCTTAGATAGATAGATAGATAGATAGATAGATAGATATGGGATAGATAGATAATGAGAGAGATAGATATGAGATAGATAGATAGATAGATAGATAGATAGATAGATAGATAGATAGATAGGTATGAGATAGATGTATAGATAGAGGGATAGATAGAGGGATAGATAGATGGATAGATAGATGGATAGATAGATAGATAGATAGATAGATAGATAGAAAGATAGATAGATAGATAGATAGATAGATATGGATAGTTTAGATATGGGATAGATAGATAGAAATAGATAGATAGATATGGATAGATATGTAGATAGATAGATAGATAGATAGATAGATATGAGATAGATAGATGGATAGATAGATATGGATAGATAGATAGATAGATAGAGTTAGATGGATGGATAGATAGATAGATAGATAGATAGATAGATAGAATAAAGATAGATAGATATGAGATAGATAGATAGATAGATAGATAGATAGATAGATGTGTATATATGAGACATAGATAGATAGATAGATAGATAGATAGATAGAATCTAAGCAAAGCTGAATTGGTCAGAGCTCCTTGGGGCAATGTGATTAATCTGTTGCTGTATGTACAGTTTTATGTAAATCCACAGATTGAGATATCTGCATGACAAATCATTACCACTGCTTCGGAGAGAGAAATAGATAGGATGTAGCAGAGCTGAACTGGTTAGAGCTCATTGGGACTTATGATACATTTGTAGCTTGTTTGCCTGCAGTCCTATGTAAGACCACAGATTATGATATCAGCATAAGAAAATCAGCATGACTGCCTCAGATACATAAATAGATAGATGTAGCAGAGATGACCTGTTCAAAGCTCTCTGGGGATGAAAGGTGTAAAGCCTTATAATAAATCTGGTAGTTTACCAGCAGTCCTATGTAAAACCCCACGATTATGGTATCAACAGCAGTTTATAAAATTAGTATTCCTGCCAGTGGCAGATAGATTCAGCAAAGCTGTATTTGTCATTTCTAGGGTGGTACACCTGAGTTAATGCATCAGGTTTACCAGCAGTCCTGTGTAAAGCTGTATTATGTGCTATGGTAACTTTAACAATCACAAACTTAGCTCTGATACAACTAAAAACTCAACACTACTGCATTTGACCATTGTATAAGATGTATTATGGGTTCATTTTTCATTGAACTATTAAGTGTAGATCACGCTTGCATCCTTTATGCAGTTTACCTGCAGTACCTTGCAAAACTAATGACAACACAATTTGTATAACACTGATGTAGCATTGCTGAATGGAGCATACATATGGATATAGATGTAAGAGAGCTACATGTGTATGATATTATCTGAAATACATCATGGTAACTCTAGAATATGTCAATGCAGCAAGTTTACCTGCAGTCCCATGCAAAACCAAAGATAACACAGTATGTATCACGTCATTAGATATCAGATTAATACAGATGTAGCAGAGCTGCAAATGCTATTTCTGAAATTCAATACAGATGTAGTTGAACTTACTTTGTCATTTCACTATTTGGAACACATCTATAATGCAGGGAGCTATAGTCTAGAGGAGCTACAATGCAGGGAGCTATAGTCTAGAGGAGCTACAATGCAGGGAGCTATAGTCTAGAGGAGCTATAATGCAGGGAGCTATAGTCTAGAGGGGCTATATGAGGGATAGCAGGGAGCTTTAGGCTATCAGAGGGGACTTATCTGCATGGAAGCTCTAGTCTAGAGGGGCTATAATGCAGGGAGCCTCTAGTCTAGAGGGGCTATAATGCAGGAAGCTCTAGTCTAGAGGGGCTATTACATGCAGGGGCTAGAGGCTCTAGCAAGATGGTCTATAATGCAGGGAGCTATAGTCTAGAGGGGCTATAATGCAGGGAGCTATAGTCTAGAGGGGCTATAATGCAGGGAGCTCTAGTCTAGAGGGGCTTTAATCCAGGGAGCTCTAGTCTAGAGGGGCTATAATGCAGGAGCTCTAGTCTAGAGGGGCTATAATCCAGGGAGCTCTAGTCTAGAGGGGCTATAATGCAGGAAGCTCTAGTCTAGAGGGGCTATAATGCAGGGACCTCTAGTCTAGAGGGGCTATAATGCAGGGAGCTCTAGTCTAGAGGGGCTATAATGCAGGGAGCTATAGTCTAGAGGGGCTATAATGCAGGGAGCTCTAGTCTAGAGGGGCTATAATCAGAGGCGTAACTTCAAACTCTTGGGCCCCGGTGCAAAAAGTGAAATGGGCCCCCTAGCTACCATGTGCCATTTATAATACTGGTGTCTTCTTATGTGGCAGGAGGGCTTTTGGGCCCCTCAGGCTGCAGGGCCCGGTAGCGACTGCTACCTCTGCACCCCCTGTAGCTATGCCCCTGGCTATAATGCAAGGAGCTCTAGTGTAGGAGAAACTGAATGCAGGAGAGTTCTAGCTTAAAAGAGGTAGAATTCAGTGGAGCGCTAATACTGAGAAGTTACAATGGAATGGAGGAGATATAATGGACTGACGCTCTAGTGTGGGGGAGATATAATGGACTGAAGCTCTAGTGTGGGGGAGATATAATGGACTGACGCTCTAGTGTGGGGAGATATAATGGACTGACGCTCTAGTGTGGGGAGATATAATGGACTGAAGCTCTAGTGTGGGGGAGATATAATGGACTGACGCTCTAGTGTGGGGAGATATAATGGACTGAAGCTCTAGTGTGGGGAGATATAATGGAATGGAGCTCTAGTGTGGGAGGTATAATGGACTGATGCTCTAGTGTGGGGAGATATAATGGACTGAAGCTGTAGTGTGGGGGAGATATAATGGACTGACGCTCTAGTGTGGGGGAGATATAAATGGACTGACGCTCTAGTGTGGGGAGTGTAATAAATGGACTGAAGCTCTAGTGTGGGGAGATATAATGGACTGACGCTCTAGTGTGGGGAGATATAATGGACTGAAGCTCTAGTGTGGGGAGATATAATGGACTGACGCTCTAGTGTGGGGGAGATATAATGGACTGACGCTCTAGTGTGGGGAGATATAATGGACTGAAGCTCTAGTGTGGGGGAGATATAATGGACTGACGCTCTAGTGTGGGGGAGATATAATGGACTGACGCTCTAGTGTGGGGGAGGTATAATGGACTGACGCTCTAGTGTGGGGAGATATAATGGACTGACGCTCTAGTGTGGGGAGATATAATGGACTGAAGCTCTAGTGTGGGGGAGATATAATGGACTGAAGCTCTAGTGTGGGGGAGATATAATGGACTGACGCTCTAGTGTGGGGAGATATAATGGACTGACGCTCTAGTGTGGGGGAGATATAATGGACTGACGCTCTAGTGTGGGGAGATATAATGGACTGACGCTCTAGTGTGGGGAGATATAATGGACTGACGCTCTAGTGTGGGGAGATATAATGGACTGACGCTCTAGTGTGGGGAGATATAATGGACTGACGCTCTAGTGTGGGGGAGATATAATGGACTGACGTTCTAGTGTGGGAGAGATATAATGCACTGAAGCTCTAGTGTGGGGGAGATATAATGGACTGACGCTCTAGTGTGGGGGAGATATAATGGACTGACGCTCTAGTGTGGGGAGATATAATGGACTGACGCTCTAGTGTGGGGAGATATAATGGACTGAAGCTCTAGTGTGGGGGAGATATAATGGACTGAAGCTCTAGTGTGGGGGAGATATAATGGACTGAAGCTCTAGTGTGGGGAGAGATATTGGACTGACGCTCTAGTGTGGGGGAGATATAATGGACTGACGCTCTAGTGTGGGGAGATATAATGGACTGAAGCTCTAGTGTGGGGGAGATATACTGGACTGAAGCTCTAGTGGGGGGGAGATATAACGGACTGACGCTTGTTGGGGGAGTATAATGGATGACTTAGTGTGGGGGAGATATAATGGACTGACGCTCTAGTGTGTGGGAGATATACTGGACTGACGCTCTAGTGTGGCGTTGATATAATGGACTGACGCTCTAGTGTGGGGAGATATAATGGACTGACGCTCTAGTGTGGGAGAGATATAATGGACTGACGCTCTAGTGTGGGGGAGATATAATGGACTGACGCTCTAGTGTGGGGGAGATATAATGGACTGACGCTCTAGTGTGGGGAGATATAATGGACTGAAGCTCTAGTGTGGGGGAGATATAATGGACTGACGCTCTAGTGTGGGGGAGATATAATGGACTGAAGCTCTAGTGTGGGGGAGATATAATGGACTGACGCTCTAGTGTGGGGAGATATAATGGACTGACGCTCTAGTGTGGAGAGATATAATGGACTGACGCTCTAGTGTGGGGAGATATAATGGACTGACGCTCTAGTGTGGGGGAGATATAATGGACTGACGCTCTAGTGTGGGGGAGATATAATGGACTGACGCTCTAGTGTGGGGGAGATATAATGGACTGACGCTCTAGTGTGGGGGAGATATAATGGACTGAAGCTCTAGTGTGGGGGAGATATAATGGACTGAAGCTCTAGTGTGGGGAGATATAATGGACTGACGCTCTAGTGTGGGGGAGATATAATGGACTGACGCTCTAGTGTGGGGGAGATATAATGGACTGACGCTCTAGTGTGGGGGAGATATAATGGACTGAAGCTCTAGTGTGGGGGAGATATAATGGACTGACGCTCTAGTGTGGGGGAGATATAATGGACTGACGCTCTAGTGTGGGGGAGATATAATGGACTGACGCTCTAGTGTGGGGGAGATATAATGGACTGACGCTCTAGTGTGGGGGAGATATAATGGACTGACGCTCTAGTGTGGGGAGGTATAATGGACTGACGCTCTAGTGTGGGGGAGATATAATGGACTGAAGCTCTAGTGTGGGGGAGATATAATGGACTGACGCTCTAGTGTGAGGGAGATATACTGGACTGATGCTCTAGTGTGTGGAGATATAATGGACTGAAGCTCTAGTGTGGGGGAGATATAATGGACTGACGCTCTAGTGTGGGGGAGATATAATGGACTGACGCTCTAGTGTGGGGAGATATAATGGACTGACGCTCTAGTGTGGGGGAGATATACTGGACTGACGCTCTAGTGTGGGGGAGATATAATGGACTGACGCTCTAGTGTGGGGGAGATATAATGGACTGACGCTCTAGTGTGGGGAGATATAATGGACTGACGCTCTAGTGTGGGGAGAGGTATAATGGACTGAAGCTCTAGCTGGGGAGTATCATGGACTGAAACTCTAGTGTGGGGGAGATATAATGGACTGAAGCTCTAGTGTGGGGAGATATAATGGACTGAAGCTCTAGTGTGGGGAGATATAATGGACTGAAGCTCTAATGTGGGGAGATATAATTGTCTGTAGCTCTAGTGTGGGGGAGTTATGGATGAGCTCTAATGTGGGGAGATATAATGGACTGAAGCTCTAGTGTGGGGGAGGTATAATGGACTGACGCTCTAGTGTGGGGGAGATATAATGGACTGAAGCTCTAGTGTGGGGAGATATAATGGACTGACGCTCTAGTGTGGGGCGATATAATGGACTGACGCTCTAGTGTGGGGAGATATAATGGACTGACGCTCTAGTGTGGTGAGATATAATGGACTGAAGCTCTAGTGTTGGGAGATATAATGGACTGAAGCTCTAGTGTGGGGGAGATATAATGGACTGACGCTCTAGTGTGGAGAGATATAATGGACTGACGCTCTAGTGTGGGGGAGGTATAATGGACTGACGCTCTAGTGTGGGGGAGATATAATGGACTGACGCTCTAGTGTGGGGAGATATAATGGACGAGCTTGTGGGGAGTATCGGACTGAAGCTCTAGTGTGGGGGAGATATTAATGGACTGACGCTCTATGTGGGGAGAATAATGGACTGACACTCTAGTGTGGGGAGATATAATGGACTGACACTCTAGTGTGGGGGAGATATACTGGACTGCGTAGTCGTGGAGATATAGGACGAAGCTCTTGTGTGGGGAGATATACTGGACTGACGCTCTAGTTTGGGGGAGGTATAATGGACTGAAGCTCTAGTGTGGGGAGATATAATGGACTGACTTAATGGACTGAAGCTCTAGTGTGGGGGAGATAAATGGACTGACAGCTCTAGTGTGGGAGATATAACGGACTGACGCTCTAGTGTGGGGAGATATAATGGACTGACGCTCTAGTGTGGGGAGATATAATGGACTGACGCTCTAGTGTGGAGAGATATAATGGACTGACGCTCTAGTGTGGGGGAGATATAATGGACTGACGCTCTAGTGTGGGGGAGATATAATGGACTGACGCTCTAGTGTGGGGAGTAATATGGACTGGAGCTCTAGTGTGGGGAGGTATAATGGACTGAACGCTCTAGTGTGGGGGAGTATAATGGACTGACAGCTCTAGTGTGGGGAGAGATATATGGACTGACGCTCTAGTGTGGGGGAGTATAACATGGACTGACGCTCTAGTGTGGGGAGGTATAATGGACTGCGCCTCAGTGTGGGGGAGGTATAAGACTGAAGCTCTAGTGTGGGGGGAGGTATAATGGACTGACGCTCTAGTGTGGGGGGAGATATATGGATAATCTAGTGTGGAGACTTAATGGACTGCGCTCTGTTGTGGGGGGAGTTAAATGGACTGACCTCTAGTGTGGGGGAGATATAATGGACTGAAGCTCTAGTGTGGGAGATATAACGGACTGACGCTCTAGTGTGGGGAGATATAATGGACTGAAGCTCTAGTGTGGGGAGATATAATGGACTGAAGCTCTAGTGTGGGGAGATATAATGGACTGAAGCTCTAGTGTGGGGAGGTTTAATGGACTGACGCTCTAGTGTGGGGGAGATATAATGGACTGCTCGTGGGAATATACTGGACTGACGCTCTAGTTTGGGGAGGTATAATGGACTGACGCTCTAGTGTGGGGAGATATAATGGACTGAAGCTCTAGTGTGGGGAGATATAATGGACTGAAGCTCTAGTGTGGGGGAGATATAATGGACTGACGCTCTAGTGTGGAGAGATATAATGGACTGACGCTCTAGTGTTGGGAGATATAAATGGACTGACGCTCTAGTGTGGGGGAGATATAATGGACTGGACGCTCTAGTGTGGGGAGAGTTAAATGGACTGACGCTCTAGTGTGGGGAGATTATAATGGACTGACGCTTGTTGGAGATTATGGACTACGTTAGTGTGGGGAGGTATAATGGACTGACGCTCTAGTGTGGGGAGGTATAATGGACTGAAGCTCTAGTGTGGGGAGATATAATGGACTGAAGCTCTAGTGTGGGGGAGATATACTGGACTGACGCTCTAGTGTGGGGGAGGTATAATGGACTGACGCTCTAGTGTGGGGGAGGTATAATGGACTGACGCTCTAGTGTGGGGGAGGTATAATGGACTGAAGCTCTAGTGTGGGGGAGGTATAATGGACTGACGCTCTAGTGTGGGGAGATATAATGGACTGAAGCTCTAGTGTGGGAGAGATATAATGGACTGACGCTCTAGTGTTGTGGAGTTATAATGGACTGCAGCTCTAGTGTGGGGGAGGTATAATGGACTGACGCTCTAGTGTGGGCTGCTATTCAAGGTGTCATTCTTAAGGATTTACCTGTGCACTTCTATAGACAGAAACCACAGCATAGGGATACGAGATGCAGAACCTGCAGTAATTCATTGGTCCCTATTCCTAGCAGACCCAAAAGTGACGTCAGAGGACAATAAGACTGTTGCACCAGGATGGTGTTACACTGTGGGGGCCTGTGATACATCATATAGACCCCATACAGCAAGGGTCAATCATTAATGGTCCTATGTAGCATTCTTGTTGGCATAATGATTGGCCGGAGATGTAGACTTTGAGGACAGGGCTTTCTTACCTATTGGGCACACTAATCAGTTGCCCAAAAGCCCCAGGAGCATAGGGGGCCCAGGGCAGTCAGAGGTATGTCCTGAGAATCCAGAGTACACACCTTAACTATTTGCACATCCTCAGGATGCCATTGGCTCACTGCCTGGCCAAATTGTCTTATAGGTGGTAGGCTGCTCTAGGCTGTGAGAGGCACGTTTTAATTTTTCTATGCCAATTGAAAGGGCCACTATTTAGGATGAGGCCCTGCCTACCTGCCTAGGCTCCTACTTATATGGGCCTCTACCAATGGTAGTGCAGAGATGAAAGAAGACAACTATGTGAAAGTGAAGGATGATCTCCCGTAGACAGAAGTGTGGATAGGTTTGAAATATGAACCTACCTACCTACCTACTTACCTAAGGCCTTGTATGCCTACCTACAGCAACTGAGACTTTACCTAGAATTAGCCCTACCTTCCTTCTGATGGCTTACATATCAGCCTAATGGGGGACCTGACTTATTGCCCAAGAGAGGTGTGACCCTTTGTAATGTCATGTGCTTGGGCAGGGCCCAGTGCACCTCTTTGCCCAGGGTCCTTAATTCTGTGAGGTACGATTATTAGTGCACACCCTCCTCTGACTAGAAGTGTTTTGATCCATTTAGATTATATATTTTTATTGGTGCCTCCTTCTTTAGTGATCATATCAGGGGTGGGCTAAGTCCACCTTGGGTCCTCAAGCCAAGTCTGATGACAACTCTACGGCCAGTTGACTGTCTAAAGGTCACCAGCTATCATCAGGATGGAAACCAGTCTACTACTGGGCCATACCATCTGACATGTGTGGAAAGGGGCCTGTGGGCTAAGTCCACCTTGGGTCCTGAGGCCAAGTCTGATGACAACTCTACGACCAGTTGACTGTCTAAAGGTCACCAGCTATCATCAGGATTGAAACCAGACTACTACTGGGCCATACCATCTGCCTCGTGTGGAAAGGGGCCTGTGGGCTAAGTTACCACCTTAGGGTACCTGCAGTCCAACTCTCGAATGACAATCTATGACCAGTTGACTGTCTAAAGGTCACCAGCTATCATCAGGAGGGAAACCAGTCTACTACTGGGCCATACCATCTGCCTCGTGTGGAAAGGGGCCTGTGAACCCCAAAGCTTTACCTACTTAACTGATCAGGCTACCCCTGGCAGATACCAACCCCGAAGCAATGGTAGTGCAGAAATGAAAGAAGACAACTGTGTATAAAGTCTGATGGATATGTGAAAGTGAAGGATGATCTCCTGTAGACAGTAGTGTGGATAGGGTTGAAATATGAAGCATCAAACAAGTTGCAGGTTGTTCAGTATGTGGAGGATCAGACGTTCAGCTCTTATCTGTAATCTGCTGCTGTGGGAATTACATACCAGGATACGGAGGCAGAAGAGGAGAAAGGAGCTTCTACCTGCTCAGCTCCGAGGTGTCATGTTGTCAGGATAATGGTACTTTATGTTCCTGACTGGCTTATCTGATGCCCCGTGGGTCACTTGATTCTTCTCTGTTAAATTCTTTGATGCTAATGGTTATTAGAATTTGCAGAACTTAAAAGGGTTTTCTCACCATGCTGCTTCACAGAGTCACAGGCAGCTTCAGTCTCACACTTCCTGGTCAGGCTGTGGGTCGTTCTATAGCAGTATTTATCATATTTAGCTTCTCTATAACTAGCTGAGCATTACAGTGACATAACTGCAGGAGATTTAAATCTGTAGTAAACAAAGCTACAGAGCTCCAAGTAGTGGCAAGAAGTGTTTATCAAAGGTAACCAATCTAATCTTGTTAGAGATAAAGACTCTGCTCTGTCTGACCATGATGACTTCACTCCCTGTTCTCTGTCTAATCAGGGGGGGAGATATGGATAGTAACTTATGGACACTTGTGTGCACTCAGAGTAGATGGAATGTCTCTTATTTCCTGACCAGGGCAATATCAAAGGAACAATGTATTTAGTAAAAGTCTTGATTTACCGCTCTATACATGTTGAAAGCTAATCATTGTATTGAGAAAACCCCTTTAATTGTCCTCTATGGCAAATGAAAGGCACAATGTACATCACTTATACCAGTCAATAGAGTAAAATTATTTACTTCCCAAATTTTTAAAGGGTTGTCATGTTTAGAAAATCTCATATTATTAGGGAATTCTGAGTTAATATTGGAGGATCTTCTGTTCATGATCCTAATCTTTTGGTCAGAGAGTAGATTAGTTACAAAGAATGTCTCTCGCAGTGGAGGACTTATCGCATTACACAAACAACCCATGAGCATCAATGGGCACAGTGTAATTCCTCTTTTCTCCTCTGGGGGCAGTGCAGGGTAGCTGAAGATTCTTGGTCCTAGTGGGTGATCACTTTGTTATGATTATTGTCGAAGAACCTTTCTAACAAGTAGAGGTTATGCAAAGTGGAGAACTCCTTTAATATTCCGTTGATTTAGTGGGGCACTTCATGGCCTAAAAATCTATTTCATAGCAAAATGAAATGGGGCCCCACCACCTAATGACAATAGACTAACAGCAATAAAGATATAAAATACATATAAATAAGATATTATTATATATATATATATATATATATATATATATATATATATATATATATATATATATATATATATTTTATATATATATATATATATATATATATATATTATATATATATATAAAATACCACAGGTATCAGGGAACCCAAATAGTATTGTTGAATAGCAGTCACTATGCCTGCTATGGCTATAGTTAGGCCCATGGTCATAACAGCAATAGACAGTAGTGCCGTAGGCAAGTCTCTGATTTCATTGGCTGTTTGGCCCATGGGATTCAGCCATTATAATTAGTTGCACGTGGTTTTCTCTGCCACATAATGGGATGGCAGAACCTTTACAGGGCAGTATAGAGATGTGAGGAGTTATTTTTTAAGAGAATTGCACAATAGAATTAGTTTATGGCTTTGAAGGGAGCGTGGTTTAAATCACACTTGACACCGTTTGGGAGACTCCTGGAAAAAATGTGCGTCCTCCCAGAGACTCCTGGAAGACTTGGCAAAGCTTCCTGGCACTGCCCGCATGGTGCAGACTCACAAGCTGTGCTGTAATACACAGCAGGGCTAATGCCCGGAATAGGAGTTATTTCTGTTCGTGGTCATTTACTCCCTAGGTGCTGCAGTCAATAAAGGCTGCCTGCGGCATCTAGGTGGTTGATAGAGTAAGAGGCTTTCTCTGTCATTCATTGGCATCCTCGCAAGACAATTGTGAGGTACTCATGATTGCTCTGGCAGCTATGCCACGCTCCATGCCGTGGCTCCCGTGCTGAGCCACGGGGATGGTCATGTCCCGGCCGCTGCGGTGGCATCCTCTAGTGTCTCCGCTGCAGCTCCCCGTATGGGGGTTGCGGTGGCCAGTGTAGGGGTGCCAATAGGGCAGTATGGGCAGTACTCCTGTTAGCAAACCTTATCAAAAAGGGGCCCACTGATATATTCAAAAATAGGAACTAGTAATGGGTGGGGGCCCCGTTTGATTTGGCTGTATGGGGCCCTGAAACTGTTAATAGATGACTGATGGCAGCCCTGGGCCAGGGTCTCTGCTACTTACTCACCTGTCCCGGCTCCTGTCTGTACTGCGGGGGTGGCGTCCCCCGGCAGAGCTTACTCACATCCCCTTGCTCCTGATTGCTTTCGTCCTCTGTGGCTTCCTGTGCGCGCATGAGCGCCTAATAGGGCGCACGCGGCAGCCTTCTGCTATTTAAATGGAAAGTGTCCCAATTTCCTGCTCTGTGACCCCTGGCTATAAAAGGAACTTCTTGCCCTTGCTTCGGGTCAGTTCGTTGTTGTCCACTACATAGAGCTTGACCCCCGGCTGCTGTATTGCTGCTGTTTACCTCTGTATACATGTGTTAACCCTATGTCAACTCTACGAGTACCCAGTACTATTCCTGCTTATATCTGCCGCTGCACCATGCCCATAGCATTGGCTGTTCCTGCCGTTGTACCTGTTCGTTATCTGCCTGAGACTGCGCTACCCGCCTATGGCTACACCTGCCGTATAGTGTCTCCCATACCGGAACCTGCTGTCCTTGCTAAAACCTATGCTAGAATGGCATCTTAGGTTCTCCAGCCTCACAAAAAATGGAATAAAAAGCTATCAAAAACTCTTATACATGAAGCCAATGAAAATGGCAACTTGTCCCACAGATAAAGCTCCACCTACAGGAAAATATAAACGTTACGGCTCCTTAGAAAATTGTCACCCAGAGACTTTTTTTTAAAAAAAAGAGTCTTTTAAGTGGCAATTGTGATTTCTTGCTGTGAGAAGGGGCCTGGAAAAAAGGGCTTGTAAAAAAAATGTTGTGGTGCAAGAATCTTTCTGCAGTTTTCAATAGTTGGCAAATATGATTTAAGTTGTGGATTGGAGCCCAGGAGCCTCAGTGAACACCTCTTCACCTCTTCTGACTCTCATCACTACAGTACTAAAAGTACTACACGACGGGGAAGGTAGTGCTGTGCGGTCCTCTGAGGCTGTAATACACACGATAGGCTTAGATACACCAGCTCAGAAGACAGTAACACATGTGAAACGCTTAGATACACCAGCTCAGAAGACAGTGTCACATGTGAAAGGCTTAGATACACCAGCTCAGAAGACAGTATGACACGTGAAAGGCTAGATACACCAGCTCAGAAGACAGTATGACATGTGAAGGGGTAGATACACCAGCTCAGAAGACAGTATCACATGTGAAAGGCTTAGATACCAATCAGACAATCCAAAACTTCCAAGAAGACAGTATGACACGTGAAAGGCGTAGATACACCAGCTCAGAAGACAGTGTCACATGTGAAAGGCTTAGATACACCAGCTCAGAAGACAGTATGACACGTGAAAGGCTTAGATACACCAGCTCAGAAGACAGTGTGACACGTGAAAGGCTTAGATACACCAGCTCAGAAGACAGTATGACACGTGAAAGGCGTAGATACACCAGCTCAGAAGACAGTGTCACATGTGAAAGGCTTAGATACACCAGCTCAGAAGACAGTATCACATGTGAAAGGCTTAGATACACCAGCTCAGAAGACAGTATCACAAGTGAAAGGCGTAGATACACCAGCTCAGAAGACAGTGTCACATGTGAAAGGCTTAGATACACCAGCTCAGAAGACAGTATCACATGTGAAAGGCTTAGATACACCAGCTCAGAAGACAGTTAGACACCTGACAGGTGTAGATACTCAAGCTCAGAAGACAGTGTGACATGTGAATGGAGTAGATACACCAGCTCAGAAGACAGTGTCACATGTGAAAGGCTTAGATACACCAGCTCAGAAGACAGTGTCACATGTGAAAGGCTTAGATACACCAGCTCAGAAGACAGTATGACACGTGAAAGGCGTAGATACACCAGCACGGCGGGCAGTATTACACAACATGCTGTGTAGTCTTCTGAAGCAATAATCACAGGATAGGCTTAGGTATGCCAGCTCAGACAGTACCACATGTGAAAGGCTTAGATACACCAGCACAGAAGACAGTATGACACGTGAAAGGCGTAGATACACCAGCTCAGAAGACAGTGTCACATGTGAAAGGCTTAGATACACCAGCTCAGAAGACAGTATGACACGTGAAAGGCGTAGATACACAAGCTCAGAAGACAGTGTCACATGTGAAAGGCTTAGATACACCAGCTCAGAAGACAGTATGACACGTGAAAGGCGTAGATACACCAGCTCAGAAGACAGTGTCACATGTGAACGGCTTAGATACACCAGCTCAGAAGACAGTATGACACGTGAAAGGCGTAGATACACCAGCTCAGAAGCCAGTGTCACATGTGAAAGGCTTAGATACACCAGCTCAGAAGACAGTATGACACGTGAAAGGCGTAGATACACCAGCTCAGAAGACAGTGTCACATGTTAAAGGCTTAGATACACCAGCTCAGAAGACAGTATCACATGTGAAAGGCGTAGATACACCAGCTCAGAAGACAGTATCACATGTGAAAGGCTTAGATACACAAGCTCAGAAGACAGTATCACATGTGAAAGGCTTAGATACACCAGCTCAGAAGCCAGTATCACATGTGAAAGGCGTAGATACACCAGCACAGAAGACAGTGTCACATGTGATACTGTCTTCTGAGCAATAATGACAGGATAGGCTTAGGTATGCCAGCTCAGACAGTACCACATGCGAAAGGCTTAGATACACCAGCACAGAAGACAGTGTCACATGTGAAAGGCTAATATATAAATATAGAAGACAAAAAGAGAAGGTGGCCCTCTTTGTGCAAAACCGTCCAAATAGTTAAAATAATTAAAAATAAAATGGGTGCTCGTCTGATGGTGTTGTGCGACTTAATTTAGAGGCACAACACTCAATAATCGCGTGGGTAGCTCTGTCCGAGCTTCTGAAACAGCTGCCTCGTAGTCCTATTCCTCCGGGGCCAAAAAGCGGCGACTGGTGGATAAATGTGCAAATAGCGATAGAAAAAAATATATGGACCGGGCGCTCGTTTCTTGGAAGGGATTCTATTGCGAATTCCAGATGGATAAAAAACTTATGCCATTAAAAATGCCAAAGGGGGTCACCCAAGCATAACAGTAACTGGTATGACGCGTTTCGTGCCAGCCGGCACTTCCTCAGATACTCAAAAGTTACAGAACTTGTAACAAGTTTTAATCTGTTTTGTTTTTAATTGTGCATCGGTAACTCCGTTGCATTTTTAAGAATAAAAACTATTTTTATTAAAAGCCTCTAGCTCGGGCTTTTTTTACCTTACGCGAGCCGGGTCCATTTTATCTTTTTCCTATTGGCGTCTATCTCCCACCAGATCACCGAACGGAGCACCATTGACCAGCGGCTGCCGTACTAAAGGCTACGGAATATAAATAGCCCTGTAAACGCATATGAGTGTTGTGCCTCTAAACTAAGAGCGCAACCTCAAAAGGTGAGAGTCCAACTCTTATTCTTCACTTTGACCATTGTTTAACAGTATAACACTATTGTGCGCCCCCTCTTTTTTCTTTTTTTCCTGTTCATACGTGAAAGGCTTAGATACACCAGCACGGCGGACAGTATTACACAACATGCTGTGTAGTCTTCTGAAGCAATAATCACAGGATAGGCTTAGGTATGCCAGCTCAGACAGTACCACATGTGAAAGGCTTAGATACACCAGCACAGAAGACAGTGTCACATGTAAAAGGCTTAGATACACCAGCACAGAAGACAGTGTCACATGTAAAAGGCTTAGATACACCAGCTCAGAAGACAGTGTTACATGGGAAAGGCTTAGATACACCAGCTCAGAAGACAGTGTTACATGAGAAAGGCTTAGATACACCAGCTCAGAAGACAGTACCACATGTGAAATGCTTAGATACACCAGCACAGAAGACAGTATCACATGTGAAAGGCTTAGATACATCAGCTCAGAAGACAGTGTTACATGGCAAAGGCTTAAATACACCAGCTCAGAAGACAGTGTCACGTGTGAAATGCTTAGATACCCCAGCTCAGAAGACAGTACCACATGTGAAATGCTCAGATACACCAGCACAGAAGACACTATCACATGTGAAAGGCTTAGATACCCCAGCTCAGAAGACAGTGTTACATGGGCATATCAGGAAGCCAATCAGCAGTATGGCAGTTGGACAGAATAAAGAAAGTGTATTATAGAGTTCCTTATGCTTGTCCGACTGGCAGGCTGCGGATTGGTTTCCCGATTTTCCCACAGGCTGCCAATAGGTTGCCCAAAATTCAGGTCGGGCCACCAGTCTCCTTCTATCCATCCACACTATAGTAGCACAGTTTTTATTAGTGCAAAATTACTGTATTTTTCAGACTATAAGATGCACCTAAGTTTTAGAGGAGGAATATAGGAAAAAAAATTTGTAAGCAAAAGGTTCGGGCTGAAGTGTAGTTTTTATTGGTACCATTTTGGGATAGATGCGACTTTTTGATCATTTTTTTTATAACTTAATAAATTGGACTGTTATGGACCTGGTGATACCCATTAGGTGTAACTTTTTCTTTTTTTATTTGTAAAATGACGAAAGGGGGTGATTTAAACCTTTAATGTTTATCATTTTTAAAGTTTTTTTTTTTTTTTTTTTTACTTTAATACTTAGTCCCTGAAGGGTACTTGACCACTACGGGGCACAATCCCTTGTCCTATATATAGCAGTACTACTTTGCTGCTGTATATAGAATTTTCATTCATTCATTACCTATTACACCCTGACTATGGCAAGGTGTAATAGGTTTACATACAAGGCAGTTGGGGAAGTCTGCATGAGGCTTCCTGCTATAACAATCGATCACCCTGTACTGACCATCCGCCGGCCGCCGCTGTACAGCCCTATCTCGGAGGCTGGAGAGGAGCGATGCTACGAAAGCTGGCAGTGGAGTTTAACCCCTTAAACCCTGCTGCCAGCTTCCCCCTGCATCGCTCCTCTCCAGCCTCCTGCCGGCCTGAGAGAGCGCAATACAGTAATGTACTGCTATGTATTTTAAATGGAATAAAGTGATCACATATGTAGTCTAGTCCCATAGTGGGCCAAAAAAAATCATCAAAATTAACTTCACAAACAAGATAGTGAAAACCTATGCTAGAATGGTATCTTAGGTTCTCCAGCCTCACAAAAAATGGAATAAAAAGCTATCAAAACTCCTATGCACCCCAACATGAAACCAATGAAAATGTCAACTTGTACCACAACTAAAATGCTTGTAAGGCTCCATCTACAGTAAAATATAAAAGTTATGGCTCCTTAGAAAATTTGGGTGGAAAAAGTGTAGTCCGAAAAATACGGTACCTTGGTAATTTATTGCCAAGGACTTCAAAGATGGTCACTTCATTTTAGCTGGTTGACTTCTTTTCAGAAGGTGGTCATAAAATAGAATAACCTCTTTAAGATAAATCCTCTGCTGGGGCAATTGGAGGTGGTGACTGGGCAGGAACATTGCGGTAGAGGTATTTAAAGGAATGTTCTTACAATGTTGTTTCACAGAGCCTGCTCTTCACAGGCAGCTTCAGGCTTCCAATTCCTCTTCAGACTTTGGGTGGTTCTACAGCAGTGATTGACATTTCAGCTCTGCTATTCCTAGTTAGAAGGACACTGGTGATGGAGGGGTTTTAACAACGGGGCACAAGGCTACAGCATTCTAAATGGTTAAAATTTGTCAGTAAGAAGCGTAAACAAGCTCCTGTGCTGCTGATAAGACATAGCAGCGAATGTTGTCACTAGTTGGTAACCTATGGAAGCTTGTGTAAAGAAGCAGGAGATAAGAACTGCCCTAACTCTGCAATAAAGGAAAATCAGAACAGCAATGTGTTTGGTAATAATCTTTATTTACCTTTTCCTACATGTTTAAAGCTCATCAATGAGATGGGAATACCCCCTTTAAAAGGTACCTGAGTGAGAAGCACCAGAGGGCGCTCCTGGGTAACATCAGATAAAAGGGCCTTTGTAGCTGACACACATTGTTGGAGAAGATTCTGTGGTACACCACTGGAAAGTGGTGGAGGTGCGCTGTGTACTTGTTTTTTTGGAAATATGATAGATGTAATCCAATTAAATAACTAGCTATACATTGGACAAGCCTTTAAATAAAATAAGCCGATCTCAGCAGTGGGTACATGAAGGGAGGTGATTGCACCTAGTATCCTGAATACTAGACTTCCACATTGTGACTATAGCCATGGATATACACGGATCCCTTAGCTGCTTTCATTATAAAGAATAACAAAAGCAGGCTGTCACCCCCAGGTTGGTGAGGGATGGTTGGTGGCTATATCTAGCTCTGCTTCGCTTTGTTTTAATTTGGGCTTGTTTCATCACATGCAGTACCAGTTTTCACCAACTCCAGCGTCAAAGAATTTCCATAGACTTTAATGCAACAGCGCCCCCAGGTCCAATATCCCTCGGTTCGATAAAGAATATTTTTGGTGTTTGACCCATTCCTGAAGGCATTTTGCAATGTACCCAAAGCATGCCCCTGACCGATTAGCCAGAATGGAAAGGTGTTCAACCTAAACAGCAGCTTTAAAGGAGTGTTCCCATGAATGTATGATAGGAAAATAAAATAAGGGAATAGAAAGATGGCGCTCTATGTGAAAGTACGTCAAAGCAGTTTAAAAACTATATAATAAAGTGCCAGGGTGCTCACCTCTGAGTGTTGTGCAAATTACTGTAGAGGCACAACACTCAAAAGTATGTAGGTGGCTCTATCCGAGCCTCGGAAACAGCAGCCGCGTGGTCACCTTTCTCCAGATCCAAAAAACAAGGATGGTGGGTTTATCGTAGATTGCTGCACATAGACCGGGCGCTCGTTTCTAAGAATAAAATCCTCGTGGTAGACGGCGTTGGATAAAAGGATATATTTATTCCATAAAAGATGCAAAAGGTGCTAGCTTTGGCATAAAAACGTAGCACACATAACGCGTTTCGTGCCCTGAACCGGCACTTCCTCAGATAATACAGTGTCACTTCACTTCATGAATGTATGATAAGTGCAGCTCCCACCTCTGGGACCCACACCTATCTTGAGAATGGGCCCCCCAAAAGTGTCCATGCAGAACAGATAGGTGGTCGTGTTTGAGAAATACATTCTGTTTTATAGGACTTCCAAGTACAGCCAAGTGGTGTGCCTGTTCTCAAGATAGATGAGGGTCCTTGAGGTGTGACTCCCAGACTCCCTCGTCCTTCCTCGCTGCCTCCATGCACTGCTGCTCTATTCATAGTCTATGGGAGTGCTGTATTCAGCTGTCTGCATCGCTATCCTAGACTATGAATAGAGCGGAAGTGCATGTGTTTGACCGCTGCTCTATTCACACCCATTCTCGCTGCACAAGTGCGGTGAGGAAGAGCGAGGAGTCTGGGCTCCGTTTTAGCAATTTAGGTGGTTCCCCCCAGCGATCAGACATCTATCACCTATCCTGTGCATAGATGATAAATATAATGTGTGACACAAAACCATTGAGAAGTTGTCCCCAGGTAGACACTTATCACCTATCCATGGAACATACATAAAATGGCAACAGTGGGCCTTATGTATGACAACGGTCTATCAGTAAGACTGTTCTTGATGCCCATAGAAACAAATCAGCGCCCATAGCAACCATTTATGTGCTCTGATTGGTGGCTATGAGCTCTGATTAGTTGCTATGGGATCTGAATGGTTGCTATGGACTCTGATTGGTTACTATGGGCTCTGATTGGCTGCTATGGAATCCGATTGGTTGCTATGAGCTCTGATTGATTGCTATGAGCTCTGATTGGTTGCTATGGGCCCTGATTGGTTACTATGTGCTCTGATTGGCTGCTATGGACTCCGATTGGTTGCTATGGGCTCGGATTGGTTGTTATGAGCTCTAATTGGTTGCTATGAGCTCTGATTGGTTTCTATGAGCTTTGATTGGGTGCTATGGACTCCGATTGGTTGTTATGAGCTCTGATTGGTTGCTATCAGCTCTGATTGGTTTCTATGAGCTTTGATTGATTGCTATGAGCTCTGATTGGTTGTTATGAGCTCTGAATGGTTGCTATGGACTCTGGTTGCTCTGGGCTACAAAGACAATAATACTACTAGACAGTTTTCATACATAAGGTCCATTGTATACAAAAGAAAAACTGGAACCTGATCCCAATTCAGAATAAAACAATAGATTTTATGAATTAACAATATTAAAAATCAAATACAAAAAGTAACTCAGGTAGAAAAATCCTTGGATTGCTTTTTGTATTTGGTTTTTCATATTGTTAATTCATAAAATCTACTGTTTTATTCTGAATTGGGAACAGGCTCCTTTTTTGTATACAAGATATTTGGGAGGATTCACCGTCTTGTTGCTTTTGTGATTCGGTGCTTTCGCATTGGTAGCATGCAGGTTCATCCGCCACTGAGGGGGAAACAGGTTCTCATTCTTGACAGAAATGCCAGTGGTCATCTGGCTCACCTTTTCATAGGACAATTATATAATAGTAGCATGTGCACTTGACTGTTACACCGTTCCTCCCTCCTTGTAGACTGTAAGCCTTCCCAGGCAGGCTCCCCTCTCCCTCTGTACCGGTTGTTAGTCATTAAGGGTGACCCGTATGAAAACTGTCTAGGTCTAAGACTTTCTTTGTTGCTCATAACCACCAATCAGAGCTCATAGCAACCAATCAGAGCCAACAGCAGCCAATCAGAGCTCACAGCAACCAATCAGAGCCCATAGCAACCAATCAGAGCCCATAGCAACCAATCAGAGCTCATAGCAACCAATCAGAGCCAACAGTAGCCAATCAGAGCTCACAGCAACCAATCAGAGCTCACAGCAACCAATCAGAGCCAACAGCAGCCAATCAGAGCTCACAGCAACCAATCAGAGCCCATAGCAACCAATCAGAGCCAACAGCAGCCAATCAGCTCATAGCAACCAATCAGAGCCCATAGCAACCAATCAGAGCTCACAGCAACCAATCAGAGCCAACAGCAGCCAATCAGAGCTCACAGCAACCAATCAGAGCCAACAGTAGCCAATCAGAGCCCATATCAACCAATCATAGCTACCAGCAACCAATCAGAGCTCATAGCAACCAATCAGAGCTAACAGCAGCCAATCAGAGCTCACAGCAACCAATCAGAGCTCATAGCAATCAATCAGAGCCAACAGCAGCCAATCAGAGCCCATATCAACCAATCAAAGCTTGTAGCAACCAATCAGAGCTCATAGCAACTAATCAGAGCCAACAGCAGCCAATCAGAGCTCACAGCAACCAATCAGAGCTCATAGCAATCAATCAGAGCCAACAGCAGCCAATCAGAGCCCATATCAACCAATCAGAGCTTGTAGCAATCAACCAGAGCTCCCCTTTAATTTTTTTTTAGAGCACTATGTGAAATGAACGGGGAACTCTGATTGGTTGCTATGAGCTCTGATTGGTTGCTATCGGCAACAAAGAAAGTCTTAGACCTAAACAGTTATCATAATTGTCCCCCTAAATGTTGGCATCATACCTTGCTTGGACCTAGATTTCGTATGTAAGCCCCCCCCCCCCCTCCTCGAATGTACAACCCCCTGGAAGTAATGGCACTTTAAAATAAATAGAAATAAAATTTACATGGGGGACTCAGGCTCTTATTCTTGATGGAAATGCGAGTGGTCATACTCCATCAATCAGACATTTATCACCTCTTCACAGGAGAAGACTATAATAGTAGCATGCATACTTGACCACCACAGCATCCATATGGGTGAAGCAAGCTCGTATGGATGGAAATGCCGGGGGTCCCGTTCTTGTGATCGGTGGTCTTGTTGGTGGCCTGAACTCCAGTGATCAGACACGTACCACCTAGCCACAGATAAGTCATCGGTGCCTAACTTGGGATAAACCCCTTTAAATGACTATACAAAGATTTCTAAGCTTCCAAGAGGTTCAGGTACCTAAGATTAGACAAAGACAATAACTCATATAGATGGAGAGAGGACCCCATCCCCACCTCTTGGGCAGCAGTGGAGGCCCAGGGATACAGACATTAACAAGCGGCGTTCTCCTTTAAGTGTCATTTCATACCGGTGTATTTAGGGCTTATTCAGAATTTTTCGATATTACAAGCATTCTGGGTCATCGCCGTTCTATAGGAGCTCCGAAAAAAAACCTCCTTAGATAAGTTGCATGACTGAGCACTTTTTAATTTAGTTGAATTCCACGTTGCTAAGCAGAGGACACTGCCTGAATGTCAATCCCATGATGGCTTGAGGCCTCCGGTCACTGTCCCCATGGAGACCCCCAGAAAATGCCGTCCTCTAAGTCTGGTAAAGGGCATGGGGTCCCCCACTGAATACATGTGGGGTCACGTTCTTGGTACTTTTTAGTCTGCAGATTTTGGTTTTCAGAATTTAACTCTTTCATTTCCCTGTGTGAGAGCAATATTAGCAGCAGCAATCTGTCAATATGAACAGAGAATTGAAGACCGGTATCATGTATGATTCATAGGGAAACAGCAAATCCTCATTAAATGACAGTTATTGAGTCCTAAGTTGCATCTGCCTGGAAAATTGAGTCCTTTTCCTAAACATGTCTTAGTTGCATCTGCCTGGTAAAGCTGGGTAGCAACCAATATAACCTTCCATGACAGCCTACATGGGGTTGTCCAGGACCACCAACAGGGCATTGTCAAGGGCCCTGATTATTATTATTTTTTTTTTTTAAAAAAAGAAGCTACTAATAGGCGATGGTCACATGGCTAAAACTGGGACGTATTTCGTCCCGTATTGCACGAAATACGGGGCGAGATACGTCCCAGTCATTACAATAATCCACAGTTCTCATAGAGAACTATGGATTACGTCTCCTCTCCCTGCTCGGACAATAAGGCGAGCGGGGAGAGAAGTGACATGGCAATTATTCACGGCGTATACGCGCAGTGAATAATGAATGTCTATTGGGCCGGTAAGCTGCCAGCCCGCCGCCCTGCCCCCGTACACACGGCGTAATTGCGGGGCGAAATACGTCCCGCAATTACACCGTGTGAACCTAGCCATATAGTGCAACATAGGACCTACTATTGGGTAGGGGTCCCAGATACTTTGCCTATATCTGGCAGTGAAATTACTTATGGCAGCCTTAGGGTTGTCCCCAAGCTTTCTTAAGGGGGCCACCATAGACAATGATGACATATCATTAGGATATGCCATCATTCTCTGATAGGTGCGGGTCCCAACTCTGGGACCCACACCTATTTTGGGATCGAGCCCCAAATCTCTCCGTGCAGACCGGAGAGTTGGTTGTGCTTGCGCGCAATTTCCATTCTGTTCTACGGGAGTTCCGAACAGAACCGAACGCACCGCTCGGCTGTACTCCCATAGAATAGAATGAAGAATGACTGTGCAAGCGCGACCAGCTCTCCAGCCTTGTTGTTCAGGTCTGCATCCTTTCTGCCCATCACCTTGTATATCAAACCACACATATCATTGAGGAGTCAGGGGAAGCTAAGCGACAACCCAAGTTGGAGCCATAATAGCAGATTCATTAGCTCTCATTTAATTTGCAAATAAACAGATATAACTATAAAAACATTGTTGCAATTGGGCAATGAAGGGATTTTTGGTTGGGTTGTGTTGTCTGGACCCGCACAGAACAAAAATGTAATTTTAAGGGGTTGTCCAGTTTTTTATATGCCCTATTAGTTAATTCTGAATTAATAGAGAGGGTTCTCTGTTCAGGATCCTCATCTCTTGGCTAAAGTGGCGAATGGTTCCAAAGAGCGTCTCTTGTTGTGGAATACCTGTCCTGTCCTGCATGACCCAGATAATACATTAATGTGAATGGGCTCTGTGTAATTCCTCATCTCCCCTGTGGGGGTGCTGCAGGGAAATTAAACATTTACTGCCAGATTCTTTTGCAGACTAGAGCTGATTGGTGAGAGAAAGGACGGTATGTGATCAACTTATTTTTAAGTGGCCGTTCTATCAAGTTGGGATTTTTCAATGCAGAGTTTGTTATTTAGCGCAGCCCTTCTTATCATAATGACACATCTAGGTCTGCTTTATGGGTTGGGCTGTGTTGTAGGGAAATGTATGTGTTTTCTAGCTATGTAACTTCCTATTTCTTTCCTTCTTCCTCTAACCAGACCATGGCAGAAATATTGCCAGATGTAACCACCAACATTTTGTACAATATTCTGCTATAACCTTATGCGTTGGACGCGTATATTTCTAAAGAGGGGATAAGCAGCTGTCACAACTCTGATGCTGCTTATCACCTGTTGAAAAAAATGATCGGGTGTATTAAAGGGGTTCTCCAGTTAAAAAAAAATATTATATTCCATTAGGGCCAGGGTGGTCCAAAAGAGAAAATAAGCTAACACCGAGCTGTCTCCCACCGCTGTCGCTTCCAAGCTCCAGGCGATCAGCTCCACTTCACTTCCGGGTTCTTGTCCCCACACTTTTTAGTTGCTCACGCTCCATTGTAGGTAAAGGGAAAATGAGCTTCTCTCTCTCTGTGTTGGGACGAGGGCCTGGAAGTGAAGAGGGGAGGACCGCCAGGCGCTCCGTAGCGGCGGGGACAACTAAGAACTTTTTTTTTCTTTTTGGACAACCCCTTCAAAATCCAATATGTGTAAAAGGGTTTCTCACTACAATAATTAGCTTTCATCATGTAAGGAATGGTAATTTAAGACTTTTAGCAAATACATTGAACTTATGATATTGCCCAGGTCAGGAGATCAGAGAGATATTATCTGCTCTGAGTGCACGCATGTTTTTCTGGTTACCGTCCTGCTCTCCCCTGCTCTCTCTGCTCTTTGTCTTTTTGTCACCAGGACTGCCGGCAGCTTTAGAACAGAGTATGTTATCTTTAACAAACAAAGGATTGATAAACACACTGACTTTCAGCTCTTTGAGCTCTGTAGCCTTGTGCACAATATCACATCTCCGGCAGTCATGTCAGTGCAATAAGAAATGTTGGGAATACAGAGATGATATGCCAATCATTGCTATAGAACCACAGTCTGACCAGGTGTCACGAGCAGCGCGGCAGCCCGTGGTCCGGGCTTCGGGTGCACTCGTGTCCCCGCGATTCCCTTTGTGCCCGGAGCGGGTAGCACTCACGCACTCACTCATCTGACCGCGCTCCTGCTTCTTCGCAGCTTTCTGCCTTGTTCCTTAGGGCGCATGCTCGCCGGATCTGTCAGATTTA
Organism: Phyllomedusa bahiana; assembly: GCA_025379985.1. Lineage (NCBI taxonomy): Eukaryota > Metazoa > Chordata > Amphibia > Anura > Hylidae > Phyllomedusa > Phyllomedusa bahiana. The sequence goes on along the minus strand of JAODAL010016176.1, from coordinate 15,479 downwards.
AGGGGCCAGCGCGCCGGTAATTGGGGGTGCCGGCCGCTAACTCTATATAATGGCTCCACCTCTTCCTTTACTCTGCTGATTCCATAGTGCCTGTATCTATGAGAGGAAGCCTTTCATTATTCCGTGTTACCTATCCTGTGTACTAGTTCCGTTTGCGCTTGTCCTACGACCACGAACCTCCGCTGCCTGCCCATACCTTCTGGCCCGACCCCGACTACGTGTTTGCCTGCCGTTTCGGTACCACGTTGCACCTTGGCCGCCTCCGCAAGCAGGTCACATCAGGGGTAGCAACCTGGTGGAATCTCGCCACGGCAAGCCCATAGCGCCTTGCGGCGGGCTCTGGTGTAAACCGGGACCCACTTAGATTCCGCTCACTGGTGTGGCTGGTACCACCGTTTGCGATGGTCCAGAGGATCCACTATCCCAGCCCGTTACACCAGGCAGTGTGAGTCTGAAGTTGCCTGTGACTCTGTGAAACAGCATGGTGAGTCAACCCCTTTAACAGAGTTTATCCCAACTGCAGACATTGGAGAACAGTGGTGCTTCCCTCATACATTGTACTGACATAAAATCCTGTTAATCTACAGGACAACAATTTTCTAATGTTTATGTCTAATATAAATTGGACACAGAATATGTGACACTGTTACTGAGGAGGGGCTCCCATGAAATGGGTTGTCCGATAGGATTAAAAATAAAAAGCTGGAATGGTTTGTTTGAGTCTTCATTCATATCCATGTGATGTTTTCTCTGCTAATGTGTGCTTCCTGTGCTATATGCAGCCTGCCATGTCTGCTGCTGAGCAGAAGCATTTCCTATTTAAAAGCTGTTGCCCTGTAAAACTACAAGCCCCAGGATACTTTGCTGTGCTAAGTCTTCCCTTCTCCCTTCCAAGCTCTTAGTGCATGACCCATGTTTCCTTCTTCATATAGAAAGCCTCGGAAGACAGGACCAAGGGAGTGTGGCTTTAAGGCAGCAGTCCCCAACCTTTATTCCACCAGGGACTGGTTTTATGCAAGACAATTTTTCGCAGCCCAGTGGGGGCGTGGTTATTGGGGGCAGGGTTATTAGGGGCAGGGTTATGGAGCGGGTTGGATGTTTAGAATCACTCAAAAAAATAAATACAAAGTGTATACTGTGTCATTTAGGATTTTAGGGGTAAAGCATGGGGTAACCAGGATTTTATAACTGCAGACTGATTCTCAACTCTGTGGGTCAGTATTATATTAATAATGCTGACCCACAGAGCTGACAATCAGTCTGCAGTAATACTGATAAGCTCTGTGGGTCAGCATTATACATGTATATAAATATGTAATCAGCTCTGTCATCATAGAGATATATGCCCCCAGTCGTCATTGTAGATATATATATGCCCCCTGTAGTCATTGTAGAAGTAGATATATGCCCCCGTAGTCATTACAAATAGATATATGCTCCCTGTAGTCATTAGAAATAGCTATCGGTCCCCCCCCCCCCCCCCATAGTAATTAGATCTGGCCCCCTGGTAATAACTAGAAATAGATATGGCCCCCCTGTAATAATCAGAAATAGATATGGCCTCTTTGTAATAATTAGAAATAGATACGGCCCCCCCTGTATTAATTAGAAATAGATATGGTCCCCATGTAATAATTAGAAGTGGATACGGCCCCCCTGTAGTAATTATTAATAGATATGGTCCCCCTGTAATAATTATAAATAGATATGGTCCCCCTGTGAGAATTAGTAATAGATGTGCCCCCCTGTAAGAATTATTAATAGATATGGCCCTCTGTAAGAATTATTAATAGATATTGCCCTCTGTAAGAATTATTAATAGATATGGTCCCCCTGTAAGAATTATTAATAGATATGGCCCTCTGTGAGAATTATTAATAGATATGGTCCCCCTGTAAGAATTAGTTATAGATATGGCCCCCTTGTAAGAATTATTTATAGATATGGCCCCCCTGTAAGTATTATTAAAATATATGGTCCCCTGCAGTAATTATTAATAGATATGGCCCCTCTGTAAGAATTATTAATAGATATGGTCCCCTGTAGTAATTATTAATAGATATGGCCCCCCCCTGTAAGAATTATTAATAGGTATGGTCCCCTGTAAGAACTATTAATAGATATGGCCCCCCCCTCCCCCCGTAAGTATTATTAATAGATATGGTCCCCTGTAGTGATAACTAGGCTAGTTAAAAAGAGAAGAAAAGTTACTCACCTTTCCCGGATCCCCGGCCGAGCTGCTCCCTCCAGGACCCGGCTTCCAGTAGGACCAAGCGCCGCATCTACAGCGATAGGGAAAGCAGGGATGGTCCTGCCCCGCCCCCGCCTTCTCTCTACCGATGCAGCCGCACGCTGTGTGCACCTGCCACCTCAGGGCAGCCGGACTACCACGGCCGCGCGGAGTAGATGCTGAAAGCCCCGGACTAAAGTCAATGGGCGGTCAGCATCAGGTGTAGCCGGGGCCGCGGACCGGCAGGGCATGCGCTACGGCCCGGTGCCGGTCCGTGGACCGGCGGTTGGGGACCCCTGCTTTAAGGGTTGTTCTAAAAATAACATCCCTTTTGTCACATGATCTCCTGGGCTGGACTCACAGCTGTTTCCTTTGTGTCTAAAGATAAAACAAGACAGTATAATAGAATTGTATTATGGTCATGTCCAGTGGTCGGTCATGTTGGGGGTTGTAGTGTTGTATATACACAGTATGATAGAATTGTATTATGGTCAGGGCCCGTGGTCGGTCATGTTGGGTTTGTAGGTTGTATATATACAGTTTTAAAAGGGAAATTTTATCATGGGCACGGCCAGTGGTCGGCCATGTTGGGGGGGGGGTGTAATGCTTATTTTTTTTTGTAACCAGTAATATATAGAATTTTTATTATAGTTACCTCAAGTGGTCGGGTCATGTTGGGAGGTGTAGTGTTCTTTGTTACAGTAAATAGAATTGTATCCTTTGGGGATGTCCCGTGGTCGGTCATGTTGGGGAGGGGGTGGAGGGGTTGTAGTGCTCTATGTATACAGTATAATAGAATTGTATTATAGTCATATCCAGTAGTCGGCCATGTTGGGACGTGTAGTGTTCTTTATATACAGTTTAATAGAATTGCATCATGGGCATGTCCAGTGGTCGGCCATGTTGGGGGGGGCGTTGTAGTGCTCTATGTGTACAGTATAATAGAATTGTATCATGGGCACGTCCAGTGGTCGGCCATGGTGGGTGGTGTAGTGCTCTATTTTATATAAATGTAATAGAAAATTTTACCATGGGCAGTCCAGTGGTCGGTCATGTTGGGGGGGGTTGTTAGTGTCTATGTATTTCCCGTTAATTGAAATTTTATTATGGTAATGTCCAGTGGCCAGTCATGTTGGGGGTTGTAGTGCTCTATGTATACAGTATAATAGAATTGTATTATAGTCATATCCAGTGGTCGGCCATGTTGGGTGGTGTAGTGCTCTATGTATATAGTATAATAGAATTGTACCATGGGCACGTCCAGTGGTCGGTCATGTTGGGGGTTGTAGTGATCTGTGTATACAGTATAATTGAAAAGTATTATGGTAATGTCCAGTGGCCAGTCATGTTGGGGGTTGTAGTGCTCTATGTATACAGTGAAATAGAACTGTATTATAGTCATATCCAGTGGTCGGTCATGTTGGGTGGTGTAGTGCTCTATGTATAAAGTATAATAGAATTGTAAAATGGGCACGTCCAGTGGTCGGTCATGTTGGGGGTTGTAGTATTGTATGTATACACTATAATAGAATTGTACCATGGGCACATCCAGTGGTCGGTCATGTTGGGAGGTATAGTGTTCTTTGTATACAGTATAATAGAATTGCATCATGGGCATGTCCAGTGGTCGGCCATGTTGGGAGGTGTAGAGTTCTATGTATACAGTATAATAGAACTGTATCATGAGCATGTCCAGTGGTCGGTCATGTTGGGGGTTGTTGTGCTTTATGTATACAGTTTAATGCAATTGTATTATGGTCATGTCCAGTGGTCGGTCATGTTTGGAGGTGTAGTGCTCTATGTATATAGTATAATAGAATTTTATCATGGTCATGTCCAGTGGTCGGTCATGCTTGGAGGTGTAGTGCTGTTTGTATTGAGTATAATAGAATTATATTATGGTCATATACAGTGGTCGGCCATTTTGGGAGGTGTAGTATTCTATGTATAGAATATGATAGAATTGTATTATGGTCATGTACAGTGGTCGGCCATGTTGGGGGGTGTAGTGCTCTACGTATATAGTATAATAGAAATGTATTTTGGTCTTTGTATAGAGTATATGCATTTGTATTCTGGTCGTGTCCAGTGGTCGGTCATGTTGGGAGATGTAGTTCTCTATGTGTACAGTAGAACAGAAATGTATTTTGGTCATGTCCAGTGGACGGCCATGTTGGAAGGTGAAATGTTCTTTGTATAGAGTTTATGCATTTGTATTATGATCATGCCCAGTGGTCAGCTCTGTTGGGAAGAGTGGTGTTTGCAATATTGTTAAATGCCAGGAAAGATGCACTAGAAAACTCTATGGGGCCTCATTTATGAAAACTGTCTAGTATTATGGCTGTCTTGTTGCCCGTGGCATCCAATCAGAGCTCACAGTAAGCACTCAGAGAGCAGCTTTCATTTTTCCAGAGCACTATATGAAATATAAGCTGAGCTCTGATTGGTGGCTCTGAGCTCTGATTGATTGCTATGGGCACTGATTGGTTGCTATGAGCACTGATTGGTTGCTATGGGCAACAAGGACAGTCTTACTGCTAGACAGTTTTGATAAATTAGTCCCTACGTCTTTAGGCCTCAATTTTAATTAGTATATTGCACTGAAAATTCCCAGTGCCTCATTCCTGACCGTACCCTAATGCTCGTCTGTCCACACTGTCCTTTTCCTTTCCTTCATGGTTCTGCATCTCTCATCTGACTAAACTATTCCATACAAGAACGCCACTTTCCCCACCACCCTGTCCCGGACTTGTATAACAGTTGGCTTGCTGCCCAGGATTGATATATGATGGAGGCGGTGGGCGTCACTGATCTGCGAGGGATCACCCGTGAGAAATAAACACAAGGGAACCCTCTGTAGAATTAACTTCTTCATTGTCCTGATACACGGACAAGACGAAAAACATGACAAAAAGAAGAGACAAAAGGGATGAGAAAGGTCATGGGCCCCAAATAATACAGAAGGAGATTCCAAGACTTAAAGTACAAGGGGGGGGGGGGGGGGGGTATAAATGTAAATGGACAAACATTGGTCTTTATATCTGACGATTACATGAATGGAAACTATGGGAAACACCAATGCTCTCATCTACTCATCTCACCTTCCAACTCTTTCAACTATCCTCTATTGAGGCTTTGATTTTGAACAGTTTTTAACAAATTGGGTGTAAAGGTTATGTTTCAGAGGAAGAAAAATAAAGGGCCACAATTGACCATAGGAGTGGGTGCCCCTTTAAATTGTTACGTACATGTCTTGTTGATTTCACCTTGTGTATAGAGAGGTGGCAGGTTTTCTGTGGTCCCTCAGTCTTACTTGTGGTGAGTCCTTCTGGCTATGTGTGCCCCATCCGGTGTTTACCCCCATTCTTTCTTTTGAGTCATCAAATGAAGTCATCATTGTAACAGTGATACTGGAAACCAAGAAGGACTATGAGCCTTCTAAGGGCAAAAGTACAGATGGAGAAGAGTCTCAGGACTGAGCCTTGAGGAACACAGATATTTTAGTCGAGGAGATATAAGAAGATCAAGAAAGGGCCACATCTGTGATACTAATGGATAAGAGAGTATGTAAGAGAAGGAAGTGGTCAACTGTGTAGAAGGAAGAAAAAAAGAGCTAGTGGGACAAACAGACAATAGGCAAAGTTCAGGTCTGGGAGATGGAGCATAGAGTAATGTAGAAGGTAGAAAAGAAGTGTAGAAGGAGGAGAAAAGAATACAGGCGAAAGCTGATTACATGGCAAGAAGGAGGATCATAGTGTAATAAACAAGACAGAATAGGTCTAGATTGAGGAACACAAAGTAAAGAAGAAGACAAAGAACAGGTATAGGACAAGCACAGAGAAATGGAAAAGGCAGAGACAGGTCTAGAATGTGGGGCAAAGAGTAATATTGAAGGTCTAGAAGGAAATGTATAGCAATGTAGAGTACAGAGAGTAGGTCTAAAAGGAAAAAACAGAGGACAGGGCTAGAGGGAGGAGCACAAAGTAATGTAGGAGGCAGAGGACAGGTCTAGAAGAGAACAAAGTACAGACAGTCCCCGACTTACACCGTTCCGACTTACATCATTCCCCTGGTTACAAACGGAGACTTATGGGGAATGCTGGCACTTGTAGTTCCATGTTCCACAGCAAATAGTAGCTGTGGAACTACAGGATCCAGCATTCCACAGCAGCACATGAGGTGCAAATGAGGTGAAATCTTCTTAACAGGGACACAGACAGCAAAACAAATGTAAAAACTCTTCCCTGCACTATCCAAAAAAAAAAAAAAAAACCTTTCATGCTGGAGTTACATTTAAAAAATATACCTTTTCCAACTTAGATACAAATTCAACTTAAGAACAAACCTACAGTCCCTATCCTGTTCGTAACCCGAGGACCGCCTGTAATATAGAAGGCAAAGGACAGGTCTAGAAGAGAAGAGCAGAGTAATAGAGAAGGCAGAGGACAGGTCTAGAAGAGAAGAGCAGAGTAATAGAGAAGGCAGAGTACAGGTCTAGAAAGAAGAGCACAGCATAACAGATATGTCAGAGGACAGGTCTAGAAGGAGGAGTAAATAGTAATGGAGAAGGCAGAGGAAAAGTGTAGAAGGAGAAGTACAGAGTAACAGAGGGCAGATGACAAGTTTAAAGGGTCATTCACATGGCTTATTTCAGGGACGGATTGGAGCCGTACTGCGCGCCAGATTTGCGCTGCAATACGGCTGGAAACCGTCCCAGCCATTACGGTAATCCCAGTTCTCATAGAGAAATATGGATTCCGTTCTTCCCCCCAGCTCGGCGAATACGCCGGGCGGGGAGAAAGTGACATGCACATTAACCCAACGGGATACGCGCCGTGGATAATGCATGTCTATGGGGCCGGCGAGCTGCCACCCCCGCCCTGCACCTTATTCAAGCCGTAATTGCGGGCGAAATCCGTCCCGCAATTACGGCTTGAATAAGCCGTGTGAACCAGCCCTAAGTATTTCTGTGATGTACATTTTATGTTTTGAGTACAAATAAATCACTGTTTTTGCTATATACGTTGTTATCTGCGAGTATGTTTTATGAGGATCAAGACCTATGTTTGGATTGCTGCAATATCATCGCTTGAAGTACAGAGTTATAGAGAAGGCAGAGGGAAGGTCTACAAATAGGATCACAAATTAATTGAGAAGGCAGATGCAAGGACTAGAAAGATAACCACAGAGTAATGGAGAAATACAAAGGACTGGTTCAGGAGGACAATCACAGAATAATGAAAAGGCAGAGAACAGGTCTAGAAGGAAAGCATAGAGTAACAGAGAAGGCAGAGGACTGGTATAGAAGGCGGAGTGCAGAGTATTAGGGAAGCCAGAGGACAGGTCTAGGAGAAGAACCACAGCGTAATGGAGAATGCAGAGGACAGGTATAGAAGGAGAAGCATAAAGTAAAAGAAAACGCATAGGACAAGTGTAGAAGGAGGAGCCCAGAGTAATAGAGAATGCAGAAGACAGGTCAAGAAGGAGAAGCATATAGTAAGAGAGAAGGTGGAGGACAGGTGTAGAAAGATAAGGGAATGGAGAAGCAGAGGACGGTTAAAAGGAGTCACGAGTAAGGAGAAGCAGGGGGACAGGTCTAGGAGGAGAATAAAAAGTAATGGAGAAGGCAGAGGACAGATGAAAAAGGAGAGGCACAGAGTAATAGAGATGGGTATGTAGGGTGATGTCTAATGGATGGATGTGATGACTGCATAGCTGAAAAAAGATGGACAGAGATGAGTGATAAGTGATGGGATGAAGAGATGGGTTAGGCCGGGGATTAGTATAGAAGTAAGGTCAGGAAGAGGTGAGATAGGTGAGGTGTGATCTGGAGTGGAGGGTGCTATGTATAACCAGTATTAATAAACCTCATAGGTTAGGTTAAAGGTGGGTGTGGGGGCCACCTGACTGCATTGCTGGTGGTACACAAGAATGAAATCTGTCATTGCAGGGTGCTCCTATGACCTGGATTCACATGCATATAGCGCTCGTCACAGCGCAGTACTAGACTCAACACACATATTAGTCTGCTGCTCCACGGTGCCTGGCACATTATACTAAGACAACTCTCCAGACCTCAAGGTCGAATAGAGATGACGTGAAATGCAGCTAACAAGCCCTAGATCTGCCTCTGCCCGACCCGTCAGCCTCTCTGTTAAGTAAAAGCTGGTTGAAAAATGGTGTTGAGCTCCGGGATGCTGGTGAAGTGTTACACTATTAAGTGTATGGCTAAATAAAATCACTGTAATATACGGTAGTGCTGCAAGTTCCTGGAGTATGTGATCAGGATCCAAGAGCCATGTTTGGATTGCTGACATACCATCGCTTGAAAGGCTGCACTGTACCACTGTGTGGGAAAAAGGAATGAAGGAGATGGATGGATGGATAGAGAGAGAGAGAGAAAGAGAGAGAGAGAGAGAAAGAGAGAGATAGATATGAGATAGATATGAGATAGATAGATAGATACAGAGATAGATAGATATGAGATATGGGAGAGATAGATAGATAGATAGATAGATATTAGATAGATAGATAGATAGATAGATATGAGATAGATAGATAGATATGAGATAGATAGATAGATATTAGATAGATAGATAGATAGATAGATATTAGATAGATAGATAGATAGATATGAGATAGATGGATAGATAGATATGAGATAGATGGATAGATAGATAGATAGATAGATAGATAGATAGGTATGAGATAGATAGATAGATAGATAGATAGATAGATATGAGATAGATAGATATGGGATAGATATGAGATAGATATATAGACAGACAGATAGATAGATAGATATGAAATAGATAGTTAATCTCATTAAAGTAAGTACAACCCTAAAAGGTGTCCCTTTTAACAAGTATCTCACAAAAGTTAGTAATACCCTCGCATTTTGGTAAATATTGTATTCTATCTTTTGATAGGACAACACTCAGGATCTAACACTTTGATACAATGTAAATTAGTCAGTGTACAGCTTGTGTAACAGTGTAATTTTGGTGCCCTCAAAATAACTCAACACACAAATATCAATGTCTAAACCGCTGGCAACAAAAGTAAGTGCACCCATAGTGACAACAAAAGTGAGTACACCCATAAGTGTGTAGACAGTAGACACACATCTGGTCGCCCCCTGGATTATTTTGGTGGTGAGCTGCTCCCCTGTAGTGTGTCCTCCACCCTCGCACACCTTCATAGCCAGCATCAGGACCGGGACAAGGCATTTTGGTGCCCTAGGCGTGTACAGCCATTGGCGCCCCCCCCCCCCCCCCTCGCTCCCCAAAAAATTGCACCACCCCACACTAATTCCTCTCGCCCCTGCGCCGGGTCCTCTAGCCCCTGCGCCAGGTCCTGTCACTAATTTTCTGCATATTCCACATAGATCCTGCCCATCTCCTCAGCAGTCACTGCACAATGAAAATCAGCAATGACAAATTAGCTTTTTCAAAATCGCTCCCCTCCATATGACAGTGTAATACCTCTAAATAGCAGTCACCAAAACATACACCGATACATGGAGCAAATATACCGGACGAACGATTGTTATAAAAACACTCCTACAAAACCAAAGCCCCTAAACTATTATACTTAAGGCTCAATAATCCTGCCAGACCTGACGAACGCAACCCCACATGGGGACTATCAGCTGTACACAGCCTCGGATTACATTACCACCGCATACGGGGGACCAGATAGTGGTAGATACTAGTTGTATGTAGATGCTCTGCAGACATATAAGTGATTACACTGCAGTTACATTTAGTGACTCACAGGAGAATCATTTCTGTCGGTCGTTCACTTTCCCTTTTCTTCTCCATCGGTTCACACCTTCATGCTGTTTCTTGGCCAATACTCGTCCCTGCGATTTGGACAAAAATATCTTATGAATCCTCACCATTTCAGTAAACTCCTTAATTTTTGTATATACGTCCCCTCAGTTAGACAGGTAGACATATAGAGTTAGGGGCTCAGGCAGGTGTATATAGGGGCTCAGGCAGGCATATAGATATAGGGGCTCAGGCAGCTGTATAGAGATAGGGGCTCAGGCAGGCATATAGATATAGGGGCTCAGGCAGGGGTATATAGGGGCTCAGGCAGGCATATAGATATAGGGGCTCAGGCAGACATATAGATATAGGGGCTCAGGCAGGTATATAGGGATAGGGGCTCAGGCAGGTGTATATAGGGGCTCAGGCAGGTGTATATAGGGGCTCAGGCAGGCATATAAATATAGGGGCTCAGGTAGGCGTACAGATATAGGGGCTCAGGCAGGTGTATATAGGGGCTCAGGCAGGCATATAGATATAGGGGCTCAGGCAGGTGTTTATAGGGGCTCAGGCAGGCATATAGATATAGGGGCTCAGGCAGGGGTATATAGGGATAGGGGCTCAGGCAGGTGTGTATAGGGGCGCAGGCAGGTGTATATAGGGGCTCAGGCAGGCATATAGATATAGGGGCCCAGGCAGGCATATAGATATAGGGGCTCAGGCAGGTGTATAGAGATAGGGGCTCAGGCAGGTGTATATAGGGGCTCAGGCAGGCATATAGATATAGGGGCTCAGGCAGGTATATAGAGATAGGGGCTCAGGCAGGTGTATATAGGGGCTCAGGCAGGTGTATATAGGGGCTCAGGCAGGCATATAAATATAGGGGCTCAGGTAGGCGTATAGATATAGGGGCTCAGGCAGGTGTATAGAGATAGGGGCTCAGACAGGTGTATATAGGGGCTCAGGCAGGCATATAGATATAGGGGCTCAGGCAGGTGTATATAGGGGCTCAGGCAGGCATATAGATATAGGGGCTCAGGCAGGGGTATATAGGGATAGGGGCTCAGGCAGGTGTGTATAGGGGCGCAGGCAGGTGTATATAGGGGCTCAGGCAGGCATATAGATATAGGGGCCCAGGCAGGCGTATAGATATAGGGGCTCAGGCAGGTGTATAGAGATAGGGGCTCAGGCAGGTGTATATAGGGGCTCAGGCAGGCATATAGATATAGGGGCTCAGGCAGGTATATAAAGATAGGGGCTCAGGCAGGTGTATATAGGGGATCAGGCAGGTGTATATAGGGGCTCAGGTAGGCATATAGATATAGGGGCTCAGGCAGGTATATAGAGATAGGGGCTCAGGCAGGTGTATATAGGGGCTCAGGCAGGTGTATATAGGGGCTCAGGCAGGCATATAGATATAGGGGTTCAGGCAGGCGTATAGATATAGGGGCTCAGGCAGGTGTTTATGGGGCTCAGGCAGGCATATAGATATAGGGGCTCAGGCAGGGGTATATAGGGGCTCAGGCAGGGCTATATAGGGGCTCAGGCAGGGGTATATATGGACAGGCAGGGCTAAATAGGGGCTCAGGCAGGGCTATATAGGGGCTCAGGCAGGGCTATATAGGGGCTCAGGCAGGGATATATATAGGGGCTCAGGCAGGGGTATATAGGGGCTCAGGCAGGGGTATATAGGGGCTCAGGCAGGGCTATATAGGGGCTCAGGCAGGGCTATATAGGGGCTCAGGCAGTGGTATATAGGGGCACAGGCAGGGGTATATAGGGGCACAGGCAGGGGTATATAGGGGCACAGGCAGGGCTCAGGCAGGGGTATATAGGGGCTCAGGCAGGGGTATATAGGGGCTCAGGCAGGGGTATATAGGGGCACAGGCAGGTGTATATAGGGGCACAGGCAGGGCTATATAGGGGCTCAGGCAGGGGTATATAGGGGCTCAGGCAGGTGTATATAGGGGCACAGGCAGGGATATATAGGGGCTCAGGCAGGGCTATATAGGGGCTCAGGCAGGGCTATATAGGGGCCTTCAGGTAAAAAATAAACGGATATTTATACTTACCTTACCTGCTTCCCGGCCACGGGCTCCTCTCCTGTCATCTTCTTTATAAGCCGCGCGCTCCTCCGGCAGCTCCTTCTGCGCACAGCCGAAGACGGGCCCGGCGACGGAGGAGAGGCAGCGTCGCGATGACATCGCTTCCTAGCGACGCTGCCAGCTGAGGGCCCCCGGGGCCGCGGCAGGTCCTCAGCGCTATGAGGACCCGGCGCCCCCGCTGTGTCGGTCGTCACTGTGTAGCAGGGGGCGCTCTCTCTCTGCACCGCAGAAGCCCGCAGCTGCATGTGCGTCCTGCGGACGCACATACAGGGACCGCCGGCGCTTCAGGCCCACGCCAGCGGCCTGGAGCCCGGGAGGTTCGGGGCCCCTGCCGCGCCCCTTAGGGACAGGCAGAGGTAGGCGCCCTAGGCGATCGCCTACCTCTGCCTACCCGTCGTCCCGGGCCTGGCCGGCATTCACCTCTCCGCAGTTTTCACACCCATTATTCACAATGGTGCCATTTCTCCACTCACAATACACTTCCACGACAGCAGCCGCCAACAGTTCACAAACTGCGCACTTCCAGAATGACCGCCAAAATTGCCCCAAAAGCCAATAATCGGCCCTTTATTGCAACTCTGATAAATTTCCCCTATTACTCATGACAGCAACAAGGGATATGTGTGCAGACAGCCTACACTTATATACCCACCAAGCCAGCTCTCCACATGAGACTTCCTTCATGAGCTATGTGTTTCTGTCGACCTCAAAAGATGGAAGTGGTCATAACAATGTGACTTGGCTCTGTTCCTCGGCCTTTTTAGCTCACATTGTCTACACAGAATCCAGTTGTAACAAACCCACAGCTGTGACAAGTGAACCACTGACTTGATCTCTGTTATATTGGTGATAACATGGGATTGTAGAGGATCTGGATGATAAATTGTCTCTGACACGGACAAATCTGTCTCCTGCTCTTGGCCTTGATGTCTTCTAATCATCCACGTCAAATGAGTTTCCAGCAGAGCTTTCCATTCCAGCGCGGCAGGATTAGGTGAGCTGTCACCTTGTTTGCAGAGCGCTGGGTCTCGCAGGCCTCGCACTCATCAGCAGCGCTCTTATTCCTCCTGTAACGTTCACTGCTTCAGGCTGGAAATACCTCACCGACCTGCAGGTCCGAGCAGCACAGAAATATGTCAGATACATTTTTGAGCTGTAATTTTAAACCACAATTACATCTGTGGCCCTTTTATGAAAAAGTAACACTGTTCCTGGAAGACGGGCAGATGTGGCAGAGGTGTCAACCCCAAAAAGTGCTTATCTACTAGTATTATTATTTCTTTGGAGTACCATTAACTCCAGGGCACTGCACAGTGAAAGGGGTTCAGATACGTCATTTAAGACAAAAATATAGGACAAATACAACAACACTAAATCATACGCTGATACAGAAGAAGAGAGGACCCTGCCCTCAAAAGCTTACAATCTACAATAGAAGAGGGGATAGACAAAAGGTGAGGGATAGAGATGTGTGTATGGTGGTGTAGGGGCAGCAGAGTTATTGTAGGATGGAGGCTTCTGAAGAGTTGGGTTTTCAAGTCACTTTGGAAAGTTGCAACGGTGGCGGAGAGTCTGATGTGTTGGGGCAGTGAGTTCCAGAGTCTGGGGGAAGCACGGGAGAAGTCTTGAAGAAGGTTGTGTGAAGAGCTGATAAGAGGAGAGCAGAGAAGAAGGTCCTGTGAGGAGCGGAGATTGCGTGAGGGGAGGTATCTGGAGATTAAGGTTAGCAACTTGAACTGAAGTTGCTGGGCAATGTGTAGCCAGTAATGGGATTGGCAGAGGGGAGGAAGAACGAGGAGAGAGCTGGATCAGATCGGCAGCAATTTATTTCACCGCTATCTATCTATCTATCTATCTATCTATCCCATATCTATCTATCTATATATCTCATATCTATCTATCTATCCTATCTATCTATCTATATATCTATCTATCTATCTATCTATATCTATCTATCTATCATCATATATATCTATCTCATATTATCTATCTATCTATCACACTTATCTATTCTATCCTATCTATCTATCTATCTCCATATCTATCATATCTATCTCATATCTAATCTATTATCTATCTATCCCATATCTATCTATCTATCTATCTATCTATCTATCTATTCTATCTTTATCTCATATCTATCTATCTATCTATCTATCTCATATCTATCCATCATATATATATCTATCTATCTCTATGTCTTATATCTATTGTATCTACTGTATCTCATGTCTATCACATATCTATCTATCGATCTATCTATCCCATATCTATCATATATCTATCTCTGTCTCAAATCTATTGTATCTATCTCATGACTCATATCACACTATCTATCTATCTATCTATCTATCTATCTATCTATCTCATATCTATCTATCTGTCTGTATTTCTACATTTTTGCTAAGGATATATTTATAAATTTGTCACCTGTCATCTCTGTGTTTGTATCATAGATTTATACATGAAATTCAATAGTTTTTAGGTCTTAGAGAAGTTCTGACCCGCTATGTAAGATTTAGTCACTGCTATCTTCCTCTATATACAGCGCTTGAAGCCCTCCTCAGTGTTTGTCTTATCTGCAGACAGCTGTTTTGGTTTTTTTGTCCCTCATCAGTGCAGAGCAGAGCGATACTGGCTGGCTGTGTGGGAGGCAATGAGTGGCTCAGAAAGGGGAACATCTCTCCTTGAGGAGAGCACCACATGGTGTGTAGAGTTTTTAATTGCCTTGTTCCCCTTTCTGAGCCACTCATTGCTTCCCACACAGCCAGCCAGTACCGCTCTGCTCTGCACTGATGAGGGACAAACATCCCGAAACAGCTGTCTGCAGATGAGAGATACTGGCTTGGCTAAATAGCCCTTTCGCTTTCTCAAGACCCAGTGGGTCAAAAGCGAATTGAGGATTTGTTACATCCAATAGAGGGCACTTGAGCTTCTCAGCTCCTTTCCCATAATGCCTTGTGAGATGTCTTAGTCTTAGTGCATCTTGACTTGCTCTTTGACCACCCCTGTGTGTAGCTAGAAGTTCAGAAGTAGTCACCAGGACGATGTATGTGCTTTACATTGCACTGCATCTTCAGGATATTCAGACTTATTGTAAGATACTCCTTCTAGATATTATGACTCCTGAGAAGGTTGCACTAGGAATGATAATGTTTTAGGATAGGAAACATGGAAGACAAGGGGCAGAAACAAACAAGATCATGTACTGGGGAAGAAGAGGAATCATCATAAAAATTGAATTCCAATGAAATGTAAGATGTTTGGGTAATAGAATACCAAAAACAAGTGTCAAACAAGGAGATAAAGTACCGATTAGAAAGAAGATAAAAAGTGAGTTTTAAGTAAGTTTAAGAAAGCCGAGGAGGTCAT